>CABFWO010001262.1:5213-16942 GCA_902155825.1 Timema genevievae
CAAAAAAAAAAAAAAAATTGCCCTTAAAAAATTATATACCCTACTCCAATTTGAGTAGATACGTTAATTTTAATTTAATGCATGTTTTAGTCTCAACAGTTTTGGAATATGTCATAGCCATTGCAGAATCTGGACATAAATTTATGAAATGTACTTAGATTAAAAGTACTTTTTCAAATAATGCGATATAAAGAACAGTTGAGATTACTTTGTCTATAAAATTAAACTAAATGTTTCTACTTAAGAAATATTTTTTTATTTTAACCATTAACTTTATTTTTGTTATAAAAACAACATATATTTAAAATTCAGAATATTCAGAATATGAAACATATATTTATTTTAACTAGGCACGATTCCATCCCACTTTAAGTAAAATCAGCATAATCACTGTTGTAATTTTTAAAACATGTTCACGCAACTTAAGGAGGGTCATAAACAGGCGTGATGGGACTAATATTCTACTGCTACGCTCACATGCGGTTGACTTGAGGACTTCATCTAAGTTTCTATCCAGCCACAGTGACTCATTCGGTAAAAAGGTTAAATTAGGAAGTCAAGTAACCTTAGATATCGTGACTACTATCATAATTTACTAATGGCTTTTTAATAAGTTTTTCCAAGGTATTAAAGTTAAATGAACTCTGTTAGTTTTAAAATAGTCTGTTAAAAGAATCATAGTTTAAAAAAATCCTTATTAAATATTCTAACCTCGTATTTTTACTAGAGGGGCTGCAGAGAGCAACAGCAGGTTTTTGGGGACTTTAGCTCTACATATGATTGGGCCTAACGTAATTAATTGGTTGTACATCTTTATTGAACCACGAAACCATCCAGTAATAAAGTTCAGAGAGGGTGAATATATGACTCGTCTTATTACTCGGATATTGTAATTCTTGGAGATATGTTTGGATGTGTAGAATTGTGTGTGTTCTCTTAGGTTAAGATAGGTTGTAAGTCGTATCTTGATATGTTTAGAAATTGCAAATAAATCATCTAGTATTTCGTAATAAAGTTTTTAAGCAGATGTTTTTTTTTGTCCCAGGACTATGGCGAGCGCTGTAGCAAGTGCTTCTCATTCACAAGAAGTTCTCAGTGCCACAATTTAGGGTGAGTAACATATGTTTTCTTTGAAAAGGGGATAGAGGGGGGGAGGGAGGAAATCTGTCAAGGTCATACCATCTAACTGTAACACGACCTTTCCTCTCTTCTCCCCTTGCCAGTCGGTCGATAAATAAACAACCCCCGGTGCAGTAGGAGTTGGTTCTCACACAGCAAGTTGTGTTGTGTTGAGGGAGGGGTGGGGGAGGGATGCCGATATGCGCCCACCCAGTTGGGGCAGAAGCGACCTTGGTGGGCTACGACAAGGGTGGGGGCACCCTCAAGGTGAAGATTATCAGTGAATGAATCAGAGAGATGAATAGTGATTAAAGTAAATAAAAATGATCACGTTGACATATATGTTTTTTGTTTATTTATGTAAAATTCTCCCTTATCTTTTGACTCAGGGTGTTGATTTGTTGGGTACCCCCCCCCCTCCGTCTATTATGTTTTAACAGAACGGATTGATGTATTGATTAAGTTAAGCAAGTTAAAAAAAAATAAAAAAAATTGGTAGGTTGAACAAAATTAAATAAAGTTTTGATTCGAATCCCGATGGGGGTAAAAATGGCGTTAATAATTTAAGAACATCGGAAGTGTGAGGCAAAGGGCGCCCATCATACCTTAATTATTTTTTTAGAGTGGGCGCAGCACTCATTACACCAAACATAAGGAAATATTTGACTATAAAACTAAACTCTTATTTCACTTTTTTTTTAGCACCACGTCTTAATACCTGTTCAGGTAATACGATATTTTATAAATTACTCTAATGTGGTAAGAATAAGGAAGGAAGCATTTTAGAAGTAATCTACTCGTATTTGCTTGGAAGGACAGTGGGAGACTTTAAGATAAAAACCACCTCAGTACACCCGACCGAGATTCGAGCCACGATCTCCCCATCATCTAACACGAGAGTGACGCCTTAGACCATCCGGCCACTGAAGCGGGTATTGTACGTTGTTCCAAGTCCATGGAGGCCCTGAGAAAGCTGTGGCATCTTGTGGTTTTCCGGTAGACTTGTGATACAGCCGGCCGTAGGGGCAAATATACCATATACCGAGATTCGCAGGCGACTCTTGTCGGATTCGCTCATGGGAACCGCACATTGCTGCCGTCGCCATCTTTTCCGTCTCTACGAGGTCGTAGCCGGCCAGGAAAGACTTCACCTCTTATTTTTTTAAATTTTTTATTAGCACCGAGTCCTATTATCCGTTCGGGTTATACGCTTATATACTAACTACGCTAATGGCTTTAGTGATGAGAAAGGTTATATTCATAGAAAGTGTACTCCCATTTGTGTGAAGGTAGAGTGTAAAAACATTTAGGAAAAACCACCCTCAGTACACCCAATCGAGATTTGAACCTTGACCTTCCCATCATCGGCAATCTATTCTACTTTGAGAGTAGCGCCTTAGACCATGCGGCCATTGAAGCGGGTTTCATTCGTAATCATTACGTCCATAACATTGTGAGAGGAGTGGACCTTTATTATGCCCATGACCTTGGTAATGTTGATGTTGGATAAGCGCCTGGTATCTTACCTACCAAATATTTCTGGTTTGAATCCAGACGCTGGATACATAAAATTGGTTCGGGCAACTTAAAATTATTATTGTTGTTAAATCCACTATATTCATAAACAGGGGAAGGTAGAATGTAAAAATAAATCTACATTCATAATATCTATATCGAAGTGCAGTGTTCATGATCCAGAATAAAACATCATTATGAATTTATCAATAACAAATACATGAATTATGAGTTATACCTTCAACGATTAGTAAAGTATTTGCAAAAAGTGGAAGTGCCATCAAAAAAAAAAAATCAACGTAAACAATAATTTAAGTTTAAAATATTTCTTCACTAATTTAAGGAGACTCACGAACAGACATGTAATAGAATAATATTTTACTACTACGCTCAGCTGCGGTTAACTTGAGAACTACATACAAAAATTATATCCAACCACTATGACTCTATGAGTAAAAAGCTTAGATATGTTTCAAATTTTTTAAGAAAATATATTTTATTAAAATGTAATTATTACACACATATAATTACCCTGCTTCAGAGGGCATACAGACTAGGGTGTCGGTCTAGTCTGGTCTAGTTTGTCTGTGAAGAGGAAGATGAGGTTTGAGTCTAGACCAAGTGTGTTGAGATGATTTTGACTCAACGAAAATGCGGATACATTACCATTTTAAATCGCTGATCCCAAGTTCCTCACGTGTCTTTTGTCTTTTCACCCCCTACAGCCCGTATAATGTGGTCCATAGAGTCCTGAACAACCCTTTATATTAGTAGGTTTATATAATAACATAATAACCTCCTTAGCACCGCGTCTTACTACCCGTTCGGGTTATACGCTTATATACTAAGTATAATAACGGTTTTAGGGATTAGGAAAGTTATATTTATAGGAAATGTACCCGCATTCGCGTAGAGGTAGAGTAGAAAACCATCTTTGTAAATTCCATTATCAGTACACCCGACCGAGATTCGAACCTCGATCGCCCCCGTCGTCGGCAGTCTAGTCTACTGTGAGAGTAGGGTGTTAGACCATGTGGCCACCGAAGCAGGTAACTTATATTGTTCCTGGTTCTTTATTCGCCCATTTAACCCCCGTCAATAGTGGAAGGGGGGAGGGGGGAATCGGTGATTTACTACTATACGTCGGGGGATCAAACTAAATAATACCATTTAAACCTTTTCGGCCCTCGTAAGAAATCGAACCTGGAACTCGAAGATCAGTAGCCTAAGAAAAGGGTACCAACTAATTTATTATTTTTCCCCAACATTTTATCTTGAGGGATATTCTCATTAACATGTTGGTAGATAGTAGTCTCATGGATTTTTCCACATTGCCTCCGGAAATAACCACAACTTCACACTATTTTTTTGTTGTTTTGTTATCTGGCTAGACTGGGAGATCAAAGAAAGGATCCAGATGTCAACCCGTTGGAGTCTCTGTGACCTCGTGGAGTGTGTGCGTGTGCGTGTGTGTGTGTGTGTGTCCAGTAATTAGTGTCACAAATATACATGTGACAAAAGTTTCTGGAAAATATTTTTCCGGATATATGATGGCTTTTTATTCAATTGTAAAACTATTATTATTATTATTATTATTATTATTATTATTAGCACCACGTCTTACTACCCGTTCGGTTTATACGCACTTACGCTAATGTGTAATGGTAGGGTGATTGTGAGATGAAAATGAAGGACCTACAGTTTAACGTGGGATCCGAACCACGATGTAGGCCTGGCATTCCACACATTCACAAGTTGTGATTAATACACGTCTTGTCAGAGGTGAAGGAAGGGTTTGGTAATCAGATAAATCTGTGCCGGGACCGAGGATTTTAGTGTGTTTTTTTTAATACATAAATCTAAACTTTATCAACGAATGACCAAAACCTTGCTGGCCAACTAACTCTAGAAACGACGAAATTGTATTTTTGTTAACTCTGGAAGGGGAACGTAAATATGTTTCTTTCTTCCTCAAACATTACGCCCCATCGCAAGCGTAAGAAATTAGGAAATGAAGCCGTCACAGAATCAGGCCGGACAGCTATGGGTCGAGTGGGTGGGTGGGAAAAAGTAGTGGTTTTTTTTTCATCGCTCTCTTAGAGCACAAGGAATTCATTTATCTGTGTGTGTGTGAGGGGTGTGAAATTACTTCTCTACCTATTGGTGGACCGAACAACCCCACAAGTCTTATTTTCATCCCGGCAATCCCTTTTCTTCCGTATAAACTGCTCTCTCTCTCTCTCTCTATATATATATATATATATATATATTTCTTTTTTTAGAACGCCACAATGACTACTTGTTCTGAGGAAAGGAAAACCGCCACCCGCGGAAATCTTTATCTTGTGAGACCTTTCGGTTTCCATCTAATCGTTAACATTATTGTTGCTAAACACATTTTTTTTTTTTCGGAAATAGTTTAGGGGGTGTAGTAGCTCTGGAATGCGCCAGATATTCTGGGGGTGAGGGTGTGGGGAGGAGTGGAGCTCCTTAGATAAAAGGCCTTCAATTTAGAAACGAAAAAAACGGTAGAATATTAGAGAAAATAGAAGTATTTAAGGTGGGAGTGTAGGGGATGCAAGAACAGGTCAGCGCTTTTGCAGTTTTTATAAAAAGTTTTTTTCGTTTAAATATTTCTCCAGTAGAGACATAAAAAAGTTTAATTTTCTCCACATGATGATATCAACAGTTGTTGAATATCTGTCGAGGGTGTCCTGTAATTTAATGACAAATTTTGGTATACATTTAAAAAAGTTTCTCATATAATGCTGCTATACTCATGACAGTTATTCAACAACTGTTGATATCACCGTGTGAAGAAAATTAAACTCTATGTTTCTACTGGAGCAATATTTGATTTCTTTTAACAAAAAAAATATAAGTTTTGCTATAAAAACTGAAAAAATCACTGCCGGTTTCCCACTTTCACCACAGTCCCACCTTTACGTTCACTTTCCGAAGCGTCTGATTATATAATCACATGTTTAGTTACAAACTAACTTGACTGTAGGACAAACACATGACCCAGTTTCTCGACCATCAATCTCTGAGCAGAAACCCCCCAACTTCACTAACAACACACATTTCGAACTTTACTGGAATTGAACCGGAAACTTTTCACTCGGCGAACAGAAGCGATAACGGCTGAGCTAGCGCATTGGACCAAAGAGAAATAATATTTAGTTAGGTATCGTACAGCAAGAGCCTCTATCTAAAATAAAACAAGCTCCCCATTCTTCCGGGTTAGCCGTGGTTAACTACACTAATGGAGCGGTAGAAATAGGAAGGTTGAATTTACAGGAGGTTGAGTTGGAAACCATTTAGAAAAATAAACATCCTCAGCAAGGCCGTAGCAAGCCAATAATTTCAGGAGGGGGGTTTGGTGGGTACATACCCCAATTGCTGGAAGCTAGTTAAATTCTAAATGATAAACTGTTCTAAAAGCTCTCTGAAGTGGGTTTTTTTCCTTGGTAAAATAACCCCCTAGCTGCAGAAAGCTTGGAAAATTTCTAAATATTAAACACTTTTTGAAGCCCTGTGAAGTGTTTTTTATGGTAAAATAACCCCCAAAATGCCGAAGGCTAGGAAAATTTCTAAATATTTAACACCTCTAGAATTTCTATTAAGTGCTTTTTATGGTAACACAGCCCCCTAATTTGTACTTGTATCTTAAATTTGATATTGTTTGAACCTTAACTAAAGCCATATATATTTTGTTCATAAAATTTCGAGGGGGTTTGAACCCCCAAAACCTCCCCCTGGCTACGGCCTTGATCCTCAGTAGACCTGATTGGAACTCGTACCTAAACATCCTCGCCGTCGCGAAACCAGACTAGTTAATTAAACTAGACACGCAGTAGACGTGCCCATCTATGCAGATAATCTATTCAAAAAGAATTACAAAATTCAAATAAACCGAAAGGATTGATTGCAAGAATCCGGCACAATGGAGGGTGTCTTCTTGACCGACTGCATTCAAGAGGAATTCTCACTTTATTTAGCAAATAGGGTAATAAAAACATATTGGGGACAAAATCAGTCTGGGATATAAGTACTATTTGAAGGGCTGTCCCCTAAAATCGGGGACGAGTAGTCATCTCATTGTAAACTGATATTAAAACCAATCTTGCAAACTGCAATTTCATCCTCTAGTCTACATATAAGGCCATCTTCCTTAACAAGTCTCCTCATGTCGGGAGGGAGTTATGGGAAACTTCCCACAGGAGCGCAAACATTCCACCTGTTTACCGATAATATTTAACCCGGGCTCATTGTTAAACCTCTACAATGAGCAGCCATCGGGGTTAGCCTTACCTACCTTTCCATTGAACGTTTGCTTGTCTCTAGCATGGGGGTCTGAATTCTGGTCCTTCTCTTTCGGCTGGTGAACAAGTGCGCAGCGTCTCTGCGCAAGAGGGGCTCTTGGACCTCAAGTCAATTGCCCCACTGGAGTGGTGGTGACGTCTAACAAGAGTTAGTTACCATATTTACTCACAAATATCCATTCACCAAAACCATATAATATGCAATAAACATTTCCTAAAAACTCGTAAGATTTATGAAACGAAATTCTGGGTATATACATTGTTGTAGAAACATTACACCAAAGACCATAAATAAAATAATATTCACCGTTACTTACTCAATCTATGTAATTAGGAACTAGGAATTGTTACAGAAAAACAGAATAAATATATATATATATATGTCTTCTCTTTAATTCAGGTCTTTGAAAGTGAATTTGATTCTAATGCTATTTGGTGGACAAAGATATTTCTCTTTTCTCAATTTTTCTATAACAATGTTTCTAGTTCCTGATGACGTAAATTAAGTAACATGGTATATTATTTCATTTATGATCTTTGGAGTAGTGTTTCTACAACAATATAAAGACATATTATTTCGTTTCACAAACGAGATCTTCTATAATGCTGCGTTCTCTTCACAAAGATGGCGAACCAGACGAAACGAAGGCTGTGGATAAGCTCATGCAAATCGTCTTCACTTACGTCTATGGGCATCTGTTTCCAAAATAAAAACTTTTGTTTTGAAACTAATACCGTTCTCCAAGTTATAAAAAACATTTATTTATATTGGTGGCCAGTTATAACAAGATACAAGTTTTAATTTATTATTTCTGGGCTGTTATAATATATATTGTTGCCACAACCGCGAAACAAAAAATACAATAGTTGGATTAATATTTTGTTGGTCTTTCAATAAGTTACAAAAATCGATTATACAGTAATCCTTAGGGAAGTATTATCAGAAGAGTTTATTAACAATCTTTTGATTGTTAATCTTGTATTACTAAGAAAATAATTATTTACACATAGGTTAACATTAGTGAATTTCAACCAATATTTGCAATAGCTAGCAGTCCCTAGTTGAATAAAATATGTACTATCTTTACATCCTCTTAAAAGTGTTAAAAAATAGGCGTTCATCCGTTAGACTCGCATCGCATTTGGTGAAGTGTTCAGGTTTCGAATCTCGGCTAGTCATGCCGTTTTTTTTTGTGTGTGTGTGTTTTTTTCCCCACATGTCCATTTAATCAACACTTTTTTACCCACATCATTTCCAGACCAAATCCGGACACCTTGCCCTTAAACTTCCCTCGTTAAATGAAACCGTTTTGTAACTCCTTCGCTAAACGAACCAATAGGTTTTTAATATAACTGCCCACGTCCGAAGAACGTGGTCCGATTTCATACGTAACGTACTGAGCATTCTACAGGGTGGCCCACGGGAAAGTATACCCGCCTCCTATATCCAGAAGGCACCTCACTCTGAATTGGAGGGGGTCAATCCCCTTCCACCCCGTCTTGTGCTTTAGACAAGCAGTTCACTTGCTCATTCTTCATGTCACAATATGGGATGGGAGGGGATTGACCTCCTCCAATTCAGAGTGAGGCGCCTGCTGGATATAGGAGGCGGGTTACTTTTCCGTGGGCCACCCTGTATCAGCGGTGCGTACAAAGATAGTTCTTAAACATTCATGTGAAAAATAAATCCTTCACGAGAGATGCCCTTTTTCCAAATCTTGAAAGATAAAAAAAACCTATTTGTAGAGGATTTTGTTGGAACCTGTGGTCTCTTCTTTGGTCGGCGAGATGGCCACTTTAATCTTGGTCTACTGCCACCACATATTGGGCGGTCATCCGTGCTTCTGAATAACTAGAACATTCTTTCCTTTCTTTTCAACGTCCATTCTACATCTTAGTCCCTGTACACACGACATAATTTACTGTACGAAATTGTATCGTGTGAACTTCCAAGATTCTCGCAATAGGTTAGACTGCCGAAGACGGAAAGATCGGGGATCGATCCTGGTCGGGTGTACTGAGGGTGTTTTTTCCAAAATAATTTTCCACACTCCCTCAATGCAAATGCGGGCTCACTTCCTTTGAATTCAACCTTCCTAAAATCCATAACATATTAGTGTAATTAGTACATAGGAATATTATAACCCAAACGGGTATTAAAATGTGGTGCTAAAAAAAATCCAAGATACCCGCTTCGGTGACCGAATGATCTAAGGTGTAACTCTCGCAATATACTGGGACTGCTGATGATGGAGAGATCTGGGCTCGAATCCCGGTCGAGGGATATGAGGGTGGTTTTTCCTAAAATGTTGTTCTACTCCCCTGCCACTTAGATTCTGGTACACTACTTCTAAATTAACCTTCTTCATCCTTAACACTTAAACGTAATTAGTTAATATGCATTTAATCCGGATGGGCACTCGAACAAAATAACAAACAAAAAACAGACCCAAGATTGTAAAAGCTCTGCGTTCCGCCACTTATTGTATTCAATAACTTGTACCGCGTAATAATTAGAACAAGTCTAGTATCGGCCATTTTTACTGTAGGCCTACAACTTTTGAGTTGTAAAAATGGATAGCCCTGTATGCTGGACACTTACTTAAAAAAAATTAATGATTATATATTTATTAACAACTAAATAATTTAATAAAACAAACATAAATTAAAATTATAGGAAATTTAACCCCATATATACAAGCTATCAACTGTTTAAAAAGAAATAAAATTTAATTTAATAAGATTCTTTATTCAGATTTATAGCATTTAAGAATGATAAGGTATTTATTATAAATATTATTCAAAACATTAATTCAATGATTATGTGAGTAACGGGTCCCAGGTTTGATTCCTGGACATAGCGGAAAAATTTATAGTTTGAGGGCTTCCTCTGTAACAGTGATGAAAGGCTGGATGTTGTGTCTGTTCTAGATTTAAATTATTTATAAGCTTTTGCTGATATAATCAGTCGGTTCAGAAAGTGCACGTTAAATACCTCAAATTATTATCAATAATAATATACCATTAAACCATTAAGAAAATATCAAAGAAGTCATTGGGGTTTTTTCAAATATGTATGCAAGTGTTCGTGCTGGTTGATAGTCTATGAGTAAAGCAATCAATGTGATCAAAACTTTGTCCAATTCTTTTGTCAAAATTTTACACAAGGATATCAAGGAGACGAACCAAAATATTTTTTCGTTCGAGTCGTTTTTCCGGTTCTCTAACCAAACACTTGTAGGTTCCGGTTAGAGAAAAAAAAGTTCCTGTTATTTTCTGTTTTTAATCAAGTTCTGATTTTCGTCACTTTAAAAAAAACACACATCATAGCTTGACAAAAAATAAAAATCTTGAGAAAAGGAAAAATCTAGTGTTTTAAAAAGACAATATTAAATCAAAGAAAGGAGGGCATAAAATGCAATCATAAAAAAAATTATAAAAATGTATAACCAATAAGAACCTTTATAAACATATATATATATATAGAAAAGTAAATGAAGAAAGTAAACTTTGGAAAAGTATAAAGCAAAGAAGAGTGAACATGGTAGGACATATACTGAGGTATGATAGTTTGACAAAGATAACTTTTTAAGGAGGTGTGGAAGGGAGGAATTCAAGAGGGGGATAAAGATTGAAATAAATGAATCAGATAACGAACGATGTCAGCAGTAAAAAGTACAAAGACGTAAATAATTTTCCCAGGATAGGTAAAAGTAGAGAACTGCAGCAAACCAACCCCAAGATTGATTGCCTAATGATGATGAACCATAACCGGACTAGGAAACCCTGAAAATACATTGCTTAAGAACTAGAACCGTAATAATGTTCCGTTTATGGTTCATCATTATGATGTCGTCAATCTTGGGATTGGTTTGCAATTTTCCACTTTTACCTATTCTGGGCCAAATTCTTTACATACCTTCTTCTGCCAGCATCGTTTGTTATCTGATTCATGTACACCCGTCTTGGTCTTCCTCTTGAATTCCCCCCTTCCAAATCTTCTTAATTAAATTATCTTTGTCAAACTATCATACCTCAGTGTATGGCCTACCAAGTTAGCTCTTCTTTAAGGTATACTTTTCCGAAGTGTCCTTTCTTCATTTACTTTTCTTAGCACTTCTGTATTTGTTACCATCTCCATCCATGACATTTTCAACATTCTTCAAATGCTTCTGATCGTTTCCTTTCATTTTTTGCCAATGGTCTATGTTTCACATCCGTAAAGCGCAACGCTCCATATAAATGCCTTTAAGAATCTTTTCCTGATTTACAAATCCATGCTAGTAGAGGCTTTTTTTATATCGTCTTATCTTGCCCCTTGCACCTTGCTACGAGTCTAGGGATCCCGGGTTAGATTCCCGGCTGGTATCTTGGGTACTTTTCCCTTAAAGAGGAATTATTTCAACGGTTGCCAGGGGGTTGGTAAATTAGGTTTAAGACTCCCTACTGGTTCCACACCTTCTATATTAGGTATCGTCACTTCGTCTCATTGGTGGTACGTGTAGACCACCTCCATAGGTGTACCCTGGGCAACGTTCTGTGCCACCAGAGTGACTACAGTAGCCCCATGGCTTTTTTGGTGCTGACTGACAGCTCACAGCTGACAGCTGACGGCTTTGAAAAGCTACCAGACCAAATTATGTATCCCTACGCCGAACCATATGATCTGCAAAAAAACGTGTTTTTAGCAACTGTCACTTCTGACAGTAAAAATTTAGGTATATACCTAAATGTTGACTGTCAGAAGTCAGCTGTGAACTGTCAGTCAGC
>CABFWO010001262.1:17557-31874 GCA_902155825.1 Timema genevievae
ATTTCTTCCTTCTTTTTTTTTTAAATAAAAATAATAGGTTTAAAACATTTTTATTTAGCATTAAAATCTCTGTCAAACAACAACATATACTATTCAATTCATTCAGCCTTAACTACCCACTATGTGCTAGAATATTCCAGAATGTTGACACGTCGATATATATTCTTATTGAAAAATAGATTTTACCCCCCTGTTAGGCCTATTATTGTTGTTTATAATAATTATTTATTAAATTATAGTCTTTAATGTTTTATACCCCCCATTGGTTTAACGCCAGTAATTACCTGACATAAACAAACACGAGAATAGTTTAACGATATTATAATTATACTTAATAAACCATACTCTGTGTCAGAAAAATATAGACACCTTCAGCCTTAATTCTTTGTTGTTGCAAATGCCCCACAACCCATAGTCATTCTCCCCCCCCCCCACCCTTCCCCCTACTGTGTCTTAGTAGCCGTTTAGGTTATACGCATAGGCCTATCTTAATGATGTTGCTTACTTAGAAATTTCGAAGCTATTTTGCGACGCGGGTTGCATCTTCTTGACGTATTAAGCAGTCTTAGAACGATCACACTCTTGGATAACAATGTACGAAATCAAAAGTGAGGGAAGAAAATGAGTAGTTCACCCTGTGAGGCCTATCTACTAATAACAATTTCCCTCTTCCTTTGACAAGTTTACACACTCACTATGATATTTGTTTTTTATTAACTTGTTTTTTTTAATTTCCTTTTTCTTGTTTCCTGTTCTATATAGACAGAATATGCTTCTACATACTTTTTAATCTACATCCTGACAGGAAGATTCCTAAAGGACATTTTAGTGACAAGACAAATAGTTGTAGAGGATTTATAAAAAACAGTTTAAAAAAAACTATTTCAAGATAAAAATTTTGTGACATTGTAGAAATATTTTTAGAATTATTTAAGAGTTTGAGGTTTTTGTTTCAACGTTTCATTTTTAAAACTCGCTGAACAAAACGTAGATTTACCAACATGAGAAATCGTATCTTGACCTCTCGTGACGTCATTGATAAGAAACGTCCTTAGTGTGATAGAGATAAGGAAGGTAGAATTTTAGTGAAAATTTACCTGCATTTGCGTGGAGGGAGAGTAGGAAAACATTTATGAAAAAACACCTTCAGTAGATGGATTCGAACCCCAATCTTCCTGTTATCAGCAGGCTAGTCAAACACGAGAGTGACGCCTTAAACCGTTCAATCACTGAAGCGGCTTCGCCATAATTGCTCTTTCTTATAAACCAGGGGGGAAGGAGGGGTCCAACTTTTTCGTCCCAAAGGCCAAATTTGATTTGTTAGTAAGAAAATAGTGACAACCCTGTTACCAAATTTTGAAAATTTTCATCTCTTAGGTATAAAAGAGTGATTAAAATAGGGTGAGCGACCTCAATATTATGATGTATCTTGACTTTTGTATACCACCAAAACCAAAATTGTGTTTTTTTTTTACAATTAGGCCTGTTTGTTTATTCCCAGGGCTACAGCCGTAAATATTAATGGACCAAGTTCAAAACCAATATTTATATGTTATATATTCATACCTCTAGGTCAAATCGTGATTTTGATTCTAACCCTAAAATTATGGGTGATTAATGATTTTTGAAAATGTAAAATTTTTCAGAAATGACTACAGCAAATAATATATATCTGATTAGTGTTTCATAATAAGGCTATAAGAGGGTATGTTCTTTTTTTTAAGGAAATATTATATAAGAGTATTTTACTGATAACCGATTAAAAATAATAATAATCACAATTTACTGTGTGATAAAGTATAGTCCACTTTACATAGGAAGAGACTTAAAAACAATATAAACTTTTTTTTACTGTCAACACTGATAACATTTTACTATATAATGAATATTATTTTATAGGTATTGATAATATCTAACAATATTGATAGCTGCAGATCACATGGCTTGACGTATGAATATAATAAAATGGTTTTAGTAGTTTTTATAACTGTCAAGTAATGTTGTTCTTCCTGCTAGATTATGATTATTATTACTACCGCGTCTTACTACCCGTTCGGGTTATACGCACTTACGCTAATGTGTAATGGTAGGGTGATTGTGAGATGAAATGGAAGACCTACAGTTTAACGTGGAATCCGAACCACGGTGAAGGCCTGGCATTCCACACATTCACAAGTTGTGATTAATACATGTCTTGTCAGAGGTGAAGGAAGGGTTTGGCAATCAGATAAATCTGTGCCGGGACCAAGAATTGAACCCCGGACCCTCAGCACAGAAGTCCGACACCTTACCCCTAGAACACCAGGTCACCTTCCTACTAGAACTGTTTGTACCATCATGTCGTACCATTTATTTTACCATATTACTTTGTCATACATTCGAAAAAGGAGGAAGGTGTTAAAAAAAATGGGCATTCTTAAATAAATTTTTTTTTATTCGTTTAACACCGCGTCTTACTACCCGTTCGGGTTACACGCTTAAATACTAATTACGCTAATGGATTAGGGATTGGGCAGGTTGGATTTTTAAGAGGAATTGAAACCGCATTTGCGTGGAGAGTTAGATTGGAAAACCATTTAGGTAAAACCACCCCCAGTTCGCCCGACCGAGATTCGAACCTCTATCTCCTCCGTCCTCGGCAGTCTAGCTCAACACGAAACTAGCGGGTTAACCAACTACGACACCGAAGCGGATGGTATAAAAAAAATTACTGTACTTGTAAATTATTTGAAAAAACAAGAACTTCAACCTCGACTATTTCTATTCTGTATCGCTACGTCCCTGAGTGCGAATAAATACTTGAATCAGGATAAAGTATCTCTTTATTTCATTGCGTTTACTTACGGTCCAATTCCAATAGGAAGGGCCTCACCCTGATAGCTATAAAAAGTAGCTATACCACTCTTTTTTTTTACGAATGGACATTTGAAGCACCTTTAGAAAAATACAATATTTTTTTTAGCACTGCGTCTTACTAACCGTTCGGTTTATAGGCCTATGTACTAATTACACTAATGGTATTAAGAATTAGGAAATTATTAATTTAAAGGATGTGTACCCCCATTTTTAATGGAGAGTGGAACACCTTTTAGGAAAAACCACCCTCAGTACGCCCGACTGGGATCGAACCACGTCTTAGGCAGTCCACATAATATATTATGAAACCCAGCTACAAATTAACACTAACACTATTTTAAAGTATCAATTTTGGCTGCTAAAATACTTGTTTGTATTTGCTAAAAATGTCTTTCTATGAAAATCTATTTGTAAAGTATTTCCATACGGCTAAAAAGAGATGGTCGTTGTACTTTGTACTTTAGATGAACGTGCCAGCTCATCTTTCTTTTGTAAGTAACCATACAAAGTTTACTCGGTGTATTTGGGTCTGTAGGTAGTAGGTTTCCTTCCTACCTGGCCTAGTAACCCATTCATGCCCTCCCTATACAAGGTGGGCGTTTTCCTACACGTCGGAAATGCTCGTACAGCACTACTTGCGGGTCTTCTCAAATATCACCTCAAATATGGACCAAATCTCCATGTTGTACGTCCAGATTATTTGTACAGGGATAGGAAATGGGTTAAGGCTAAGCCTCAAACCCTTTTCGAATTACTTTGTGCATCTTCATTTGTTATTAAAAAGAAAGTACTATTGTGGATTATGAACTTAAGAGTCCATCTCACCCCATGAATAACACCTAACTTAAGTAGGTAATACAGCTAGAACCAGACGTCTTAAGAGCCCGTCTCACCCCACAGATAACACCTAACTTAGGTAAGGTAATACAGCTAGAACCAGACGTCTTAAGAGCCCGTTTCACCCCACAGATAACACCAAACTTCACACTACCAACTATTTAACCAGTCAATTTTTAAAATCCGACTAAATACCTTTAGTTTTATTTAGGCCATGATTTGAAGTGAAAAATGAAAAATAGAATTATTTTTAAGTACGACTATACAACTTATCTTAAGTTAGTAAATACGAAACAAATATATCAAAAGTTATCAACCATAAAACCAAATTTAAAACATAAATTTTCTATATTCCCTCTAAAAGAAATACATTAATTTTTTGAATAACTACTTGTTTTTAGTTTTAAAAAACATTTTTAACTTTAGTAAGGAGGGATGTTAAAATATATAACTTAAAAAATGGGTTCTATTAAAATCCAGCTTGTTGTTTTGTAAAGAATGACTCCATTTTAAGCAGTCATCTAGTTCATAAAAATATATTAAGCATATTTACAATTATTATACTAAAAATTAAAGATTTAATAATTATGAAAGAAAATTCAAATGGTAACAAGAGTAAAAAATGTATTTGTGAGCGTGTGGGAAAATATAATGATAAATACTGAAATAAGTTTATTAAACAGAGTGATAACAATTTAAGATTCGAGCAATTTAAATTTAATCAAAAAGAATCTTAATTTGAATGAGATTAAATTTAATTAATAATTAGTAATATATTTTTCACTTGTTATATAATTATTCTTTCACGCCAAATATTTATATATTTAATATCATTGTTTCTGCTTAACATCTTTTCAGGGACTAATTGACTTATTTATGTGAAGAAACCTTTTACAAAACAGCCCGAAACAGTCGAGTTTTCATAAAAAAGACAGCTATAAATTCTACTAGATCAACTTTCGTGTATTCATAAGTCAAGTCATGTGATCTGCAGATGTAACTAATAATAAATACTATCAATACCTAAATAACACTAAATAAAGTAACACGTTATCATTATTGAATGTGAAAAAAAGTGTTTGTATTTGTTGGCTGTTCTTCTTATGAAAATTGGACTAGATATTCATAGAACCGTCGATTTCTTATGCAAACACTTGTTTTTACATGAAAATGTATAATTTTGAAGCGTCAACAAATTAGAAAATACATAACGGACTCCAAACCTAATTTAAAACTTGTGTGTTTACATTGAAAGTACGTTTGTATTTAAAAAGAAAAGAAAAAAAAAAGGTTCAAAAGTGAAAGTGTTAAGTTTTGAAATCGAGAATTAAAAGAAGGCCATGCTTTTGAAAGAGAGAAAGTAGAGGGACTTTGAACAAGGTAATGTAGATAAAGACAATTAGTTGGGTAAACATTGGTCATGAGGGTTAAAAAAAACAACTATCTTCTTTATTTTTTATTTCTTAAAAACATCTACAGAACTTTACATAAACTAAATAGATAGATCGACCTTGTGAACCAACAACTGACTTGTAGGAAAGTTAGTTTACATATTTATCATTGTAAATGAAGAAAAATAAAAGCATTATTTACAACAAAAACAAAAAATGGGGTGGGGGGGTGCACCACACAGACTTTCTCGTTCCTTTATCTAAGCTATACTTCTACTTATACATAATAGAAGGAAAGGTTGAGGGAAAGAGGAGCTTAGGAAGGAGGAGGATTCAATTATTGGATAACTCGTAGGAAAGAAGAGGCAGAGAACAGGACACATTGGCTTTCTAATTTCACTGACCAAAGGACTGGATCAGCCGTAAGACAGAACACATAATAATAATAATACTCAAAACTCGTAAGATATGTGAAATTAAATAATATTTTTTTCTTTTTATAAACACAAATGGGGAAAAAGAACTTCGCATTTCCCCAAAGAGCATGCATGGAACAATATACACACTGTTACAGAAACGTATTATTCTTTACGTGCCTTTTCAATTCTCCATTTCTCAAAGCTATTTAAAAGACTTTATCCTATAATTCGGAAAAAATTGATTTTATGAAGTATTCTTTCAAAGAAAAAATGTTTATCTTTAAGTCATTCAAATTTATAATGATACGTTATTTCTTATCTCAAAGATTTGCGAAGATGAGATCAAAACTGTAAATTTCCTTTCATGGAAAACTAAGACGCTCAAATTTGTTTGTAATGATAAACAGTACCTTGGATCGAGTTTTAATAAAAAATCATTATTGCCGATTTAGATCCATCGCGTTTTTTTTTTCTTTCGACCGTATGTAAACTACCCTTAATTTAAGTTCTAGGATGATAATTCCCAAAATATTTCTGTAAAACCTTATGATAACCTTATATACCAATCCTCAGCCTGATCAGTAAAATGGTTCTGGCTCTAGATCCAGTGACGGACAGACGGCGTTGCAACCCATTAGCGTAATTAGTACTTAAGCGTATAACCCGAGCTGGTAGTAAGACGCGGTGCTAAAATAATAAAATAAATCTCAGATTATGTTGTCGACATTTTAATGGACTTTTTTTTTTTTTAATTTGTCTACTTCACTTCTTTCACCTGGACATGAATCTCTTTCGGTCCATTGCTAAATTAGATCACAACCCTTTACTTCTGTGTGTGTAGCTCCTTTCTTCACCCCTATTTTCCAACCCCCTCTCAGCAGAACACCCTCGTTTCATGGGAGCCACAGACACCCTTTGATTTTCAGGAAGTGGGCGAAAAGGGGTTACCGTCGAAACTAGGACATGGGAATATACATGTCTAGGGGTTGTTCGGGCCCGGAGTAACCCTAATAAAATTACTTTCGTAATAAAAAAATAAATGTTACGGTGCACCGAACAGACTTTCCCTCTTTTTTTTAATCTTTATATATAGATACATTTATTAAAAATGAAATGAAATAATATACATTGTTACAGAAACACCCCACCAAACAGCATAAATGAAATAATGTACACTGTTACAGAAACAAATGAGAAAAGAGGAGTATTCATGTCCACCAAAGAGCATAGCAAACATTATCAAATTGACAAGATCCATAAACAATATATACATATTTTCTTATAGCTCAGAAATTATTAGTTTTATAAAAATACTAGCGGACCCGACAGACGTTGTCCTGCCCGAACGTAGGCTTTTCGTTTGGGTGTCATAATTGATTTCGATAGTAAAACAAATACTATGTGATCATCACAATTACAAATTTAGTGTTTGTCAAGACAACATACAAAATAAAACATCTTTTCATTTTTGGCATTTCGCCCACAACTCCACAAATATCAGCTGTATCGAAAAACAAACATAACTATGAATTATTCTCAGAAGTTCAATTATTCATGAACTTTTCAGAAGGTTTTAACGGTCAATTATTGATGAACCTATGATTTTTTTAACGGTCAATTATTGATGAACCTATGATTTTTTTAACGGTCAATTATTAATATTATATTCATTATTATAAATATTGTGGGAGTGGTGGTTGGAGGGGGTGAAATTTTGAGGTTACATGTTTTGATATGCAAAAAATCTATAAAAAAATTCCCCCCCAAAAAAATCCCTAAAAAATAAAAAACTCCTAGAACCCGATTGCAGCGCCATCTACCGGGTCCAATTGTGAATCTAAACTATCCACGGACCCACTAAAACACACACAAAAAATTTCATCAAAATCGGTCCAGCCGTTTAGGAAGAGTTCAGTGACATACACACGTACAGAAGAATTATATATAATTAAGATATTTCAAATAAAAGATCTTAATGTTGAGTAGAAATACAACTTTACAATGATTAGTTATTTCGTATCTCAAATAGTTGGGGAGATAGGATGAAAATTGGAAATTTATACTAAAGTAAACTACCCTTAAATTAGTTTTTATGTGAAAACTAGAATTGCCATTTTGTTTGTAATGTTAAACAGTGTCTAGATACAAAATTAAATCAAAATCGTTAGAGCGAAATTTGAGAAAATCGATTTTATCTATTTTTAGCCATCAGTAAATAACCCTTAATTTTTGAGTTAGATATCTAATTCCGAAATATCCTCGGGGGGGACTTTATGAAAACTCTAGATACCAAGTTTTAGCCCTATCAGTAAAATGGTTTGGGCTTTAGGCCAAGATACATCACGAAAACCACTTTATCGGTTTCAGGGGGACATTAAACGTCGATATTCATAAACATCTCGAGTTTGATTTTTTTTTTTTTTACTATCACAATACTTCTCTCTCCGGGGTGTCGAAAGAAAGTACTCCATTCACGGTAGGAATTATTCTCTGAAAGGTCTTTTTACCTACCAATATACTACTATATAATAGAGTTCTGGTAGGGAAAAAGGCCTTTCAGAAAACAATTCCTACGCTGAACAGACTTTAAAATAAATTCCACCCTTTCATGTCCGAGGGGTTTCTGAAGATCAACTATAGGTTACCCCACATCATTGGGCACGCAGACTAAACGTTAGGCTCATCTAGAGTGAGTTTCCAGTGACGTGGAGTTCAGGGTTCTGATCCCGACATCGTGTACTGAGTTTATTTTTACCCTGTATAGTTTACCTACCTCCCACCACGTAAATAAGGGTACAGGATATTCCTACCCAATTTTAGTCTAGATAATGTTGAGAGCCCAAAACGTGTAGTAAGATTTGATGCATTACAAACATATCTTAAACAATTTCTTCGGCATTCGCCGGAGATAAAATGGAAAACTACAATATGTGTGTAGCACGCTTCAGTGACCGAATGGTCTAAGGAGTCACTTTCGTGTTAAACTTGTCTGCTGAAGACGGGGAGGTTGAGGTTCGAATCCCAGTTGGGTTTACTGAGAGTGTTTTACTCCTGAAATGATTTCCCACTCTCCTTCCACGCTAGTGCGGGTGTATTACCTCTAACATGCTTCCTTCCTCATCCCTACCCCATTAGAGTAATTATCATATATGCGTATAACCTGAACAGGTAGTAAGACGCGGGGATTTAAAAAAACATTCATGGCAAGTTTGTGGCCCGCGGACTTTATGATGAACCAAAATGCAATGTGGCCTGACTCTTTTTTTTTACAAACATTGTAGTAATATACCATTTCATATTATTTATATCTTGACTATTTCATTTTTGTGAAATTCAGTCCCCCCTAAGTATTTTCAAACTGTCAATGTGTCCCCTATGATCGATCAAACGCGTTTGATACGGCCGGGATAGGGTCGTAGTGTCAAAGAAAGATTGCTACCTTTTAAAGTGAACGGAGTATATACAAATATATTTTTTCATCACCTCGTCATACTAACTGCTCAGGTTATATGCATATATGATAATTACTATAATAATAATAATAATAATATTTTTAAACAGATTTATCTGATTGCCAAACCCTTCACCTCTGACAAGAAGTGTAGCCTTATAAACTACAACTTGTGAATGCGTGGAATGCCAGGCCTCCACCGTGGTTCGGATCCCACGTTAAACTGTAGGTCCTCCATTTCATCTCACAATCACCCTACACATTACACGTTAGCGTAAGTACGTATGACCCGAACGGGTAGTAAGACGCGGTGCTAATAATAATAATAATAATAATAATAATAATAATAATAATAATAATTACTCTAATGAGGTAGGGATGTGAAAGGAAGAATTTTAAAGGTGTATATATATATACGCGTAATATATACACAGTAATATAATATATATTATATTACTGTGATTATATTGCGCGTCTGGGCTACAACAATCGTATAACAATAGTGTAAAGATTAGCCAGTACTAATGTACCGCTGTCCAAGGGACGCCCGATGTACTAATAGTACATCCTTTCCATGTCCCGATGAGGTGATGGTGATAGTGAATATGATGGTGATAGTGAATATGATGGTGATAGTGAGTATGAGGGTGTGAAACCAGTGGAAACACTTAAACCTAACTTAAGTCTAACTAACCATACACTGGTGACCGTTGGGGTGATTCCCCTTTCGGGGAAAATACCCAAGGTACCAGCCTAGAATTGAACCTGGGACCCCTAAGATCGTAGCCAGGGACACTGACCACTACACCATGGGCCGGTTATTTTAGAGGTGATCTATTTGAATGGAAGGAGATTGGGAAAGCATTTTAAGGAAAAACCACCCTAAATATATGAATTCGAACCCAAATCTCCTCCGTCTTCAACAGGCCAGTGTAACACGACAGTGACGCCTTAAACCATTCGGCCATTGAAGCGGATTACCTAAGCCTCCCGGTTGAAAAGACCCTCCCCCTCCACCCCGTTTTTTCTATCCATCCTGTCAAAGACAGTTTACTGTAAGCAATTCTCTCACGTGTACAAAAGAACTACAAAAATCGATGTCTTCATCTGTAGCTTTACATACAAACAAGACAAGTTTGAAGAATAAAACTTTTTCGCACACACTCAATCCCGCACATGTGTGTGTGTGTGTGTGTGAGGATCTGCCTTTTATTTTCTGCCAAACACACGCACTCACATACTGAGCCATGTGTGAGGAAGAAGAAGAAGAAGAAGAAGAAGAAATCTTAGCTTGAGCACAGGAAGACGCTCGTAAAATTTTCCGAAGTTACTACAATGACTTTTACACTTATTGTAAAAAGATTTTTTTTATCGCTTTCAACAAAATCTAGGGGGAAAATTATCAGCAGTTTTTTGGAATAGTTGGAAAGTTTAAATTTAAAGTTTCAATGAAGCTTTATGCGAAAATTTGTACTTCTGAGATTAAATCTAAAGGTTTTATATATATATATATAACCTTTAGATTTAATATATATATATATGTATATATATATATATAACCTTTAGATTTAATATATATATAACCTTTAGATTTAATCTCATATATATATATATATAGCCTAACCTGTATCAAATAAAGTCATGTTTTGATAAGGTCACAACAGAAAATTTTAAGATTATGTGAGATATTTTATTTGGATTTTATATAAGCTAGCACATATATTTTTTTAACAATTTAAATTTAAACTTTTTAACTGGTCAAAACTTTCTCCTACATTTTTGGTGAAAACAAAATTAAAATAATATCAATCCACTTCATACGTAATCCGTGGTTTCTAAACGTCTCAGTGATTTCCGTTGTAACACCCTTAAGAGGGACACTTTAATAAGTGAAAATGTGCTTGAAACTAAAAAAAAAAACCAATGGCCTGACACCTTATATCAGTTGGTAGTTTGTCTGCGCTTACCGAGTTAAGGGCCCCGTATTTGAATACCTCTATGGCCGAAAAAAGTCACGAGTGAAATGTGAGGGGGGTACTCTTTTCACAGTAATGGATTAACGACCGGTGGTCTGTGAGTTGTGTATATGCAAGATTTAAGTTAATTTGTAAGTCACGTGCTGATATAATTAGTAGTTTCATAAATTATGCGTTAATTACCTAAAATAAAAGATAAAATAAGTTTCGGTGGTATGTCATGTACTGCTTGGGGTACGAGTACTACAGTTTGAGAAACACTTGTCCAGTCAATGCCTTTCAGCACTAGATAAAATGTTTCCACACACAAACATAAGTAATAATCATGTTTGTAATCACGTTTTGCAAAGAGTATAATATTGTTCCTTGTTTTTGTTTTTTTTCCTCATTCCAGATCTAATCTAGACTAATGTTGACGATATCTCCAAGTCAATGATCCAATTGTATTTTATAGATACTTTTTAACTGTTCGAAACTGATGCCGCGTCGTTATGTTACATATAAACAAAGAATAAGTGCACAATTAAACTATATGGTGGAACGAGAACCAGGTAACACATTGTTTTGTTGTTTTTTTTCCTTTCATATATTATAAATTCAAGACGTCTTTTAATAATAGCGTGGACAAAGCACCTATTGTCGTCGACCAGACTGACGCCACTGAAATAATCATTATATTAAATTGTACACCTTCGGTAAAAAAAAAAAGTTTGCCAGTTCGGAAGGTACTATCGGTGGTGGTATCCCGATTGCGAACAAATAAAAGAACAACTCGCGGAGATTACTACTTGAGGGTGGTGACAAGGGTGGCAGCACCAACCGGGGCTTTCCTTCTGATCAAGCTAACTCTAACCTAACCTAGCCTGACCTAACCTAGCCTGACATAACCTAACCTAATTGAGCCTGACATAACCTAACCTAATCTAGCCTGACATAACATAACCTAACCTGACATAATATAACCTAACCTGACATAACATAACCTAATCGAGCTTGACATCACCTAACCTAGTTAAGTGTTAAATTACTGGTCTGGGGCCTGGTTGTTAAGTTTATCCTATATTTATAACTGATTCTGCACCACCAATAAGCATTTTTAGAGCTTTGAAACAAATATCTCTTGAAAAATTGAAAAAAAAAATATNTTTTTTTTTAAGGATTTGATACTCGAATCGCAAATATCCTTAAGGATTTGAAGGTTCCATCCTTAATATTTATATATGCACTTAAGATCAACTAAGTTTGCAAATTTTAAAACTCGAAATTCACCACGAGAAATCTAAATCTTAATATATGTTGTAAGATATATGTAGACTTAAGCCACCTTTGCTCCGGATGACAACGTTCTATGCCTCATACCATTCCTTAACCTCTGCCGCGCCTTCATTCATGAACTTATAACCCATTCATGGTCTCATTGAGATGAGCCTCGCTTTTCAACTGCACCAGTCTAGTATATATCTCTCTCGTCTTTTTGTCGTGTATCTTTCAATCCTTTCTGTCTGCTTTTTTTTCCCCTCTCTCTCTCTACCCTCCCCGATCTTTTTTCGGCTCAACATTCGCCATGAGGCGCTTTGGAACCATAAGAGCCAGCCAAGACAAGAGTTTCGGATGTTTCTTCCCAGGCCTATTCGGCGCCACATGACAACCTTTCTCTGTGTCTCATAATAGGTATAGTCGGATCAACGCAGCGAGAACCTTTTTTTTTTCTTCTGACAGTTCCAAAAATATACTAGATCAGTGGTTTTTCAGCTCAGGGTAAGCAGAGCTTGTTTAAACTTTAACTATCAAATGTTCTTGACCGTAGCCAGGGAGGGGTTTAGGGGGCTGTGTTACCATAAAAAGCATTTCAGAGAGCTTCTAGAGGTGTTAAATATTTAGAAATTTTCCTAGCTTTTGGTATTTTGGGGGTTATTTTACCATAAAAAAAACTTCACAGAGCTTTAAAAAGTGTTTAATATTTAGAAATTTTCCGAGCCTTCGGCAGTTAGTGAGTTATTTTACCATGAAAAAAACCACTTCAAAGAGCTTCTAGAACTGTTAATCATTTAGAATTTTTTTCTAACTTCGAGCAACTGGGGGATGTGCCCACCAAACCCCACCTGAAATTATTGGCTGACTACGGCCTTGCATTTGACCAATCACAATTATGTTCTGGAAGAAAGGTAACAGGTTTTACAACTACAGAAAAGTCCCGATTATTCGACGTCCCGTATTATCCGACATAAATTACATATAGCATGCTATTTGCGTGACTTCACCTTAAGGAAGAGAAGCAAAGTTGGGAGGAAAAAACTTCAATCGCCAATTTTTTAGACAAATAATTTTTAATTTTGCAATCTACATAAAGCATATAATCAAAAGTTGCATTTAATTGATTTAAAATCCTTTGTTCTGCTCGCACGAATAATATAATTGTTTTGTAATTTACAGCATTGAGTAATTTCTTAATCTTATTTCATATCTATTCTGGACTTCATTTAATTTTGATTTGTTTCGTTCTATCTCCTTTCCTTGTTTCCGTATTATCCGACATTTCGGTTATCCGACCGCCTATCGGTTCCGCTTAGGTCGGATAATCTGGGCTCTAATTGTTCATCAATAGCGTAGCTTAGAAGATGGAAATGATTTTTTTAAGTTACGGATGTAAATGAATCAAGTATCGTATTCGTAAATTAAAAATGACAACTGTACATGTGAATAGAACCCGGGACCCTTAGGTTAGCGTGACAATGCTCTACCATTGAGCTATCGTGGTCAGGGTCATCCAGGATCATACTTCGTGAAGAATGACCCTAAGCACGGTACCTGAATAGCTCAGCTAACTTAAGGGTCCCATGTTTGATTCCCGTGCCAAGGTGTAATTCAATTTACGAATATACATAGACTCTGCTCTACACACCTCACATGTGAATGTGTGCTCGTTGATACCTGGCCAACGAGGGTTCTTCTGAGTCGTCTTACAATTCACAGGTACACTTTAAATAAGTTCTGCGTACCTTGGCAAACACTTTGCGCTGCAGGTACTTATAATTAGCCTCGTTTCACGTTTCTCCCTTAAAGATGGTCTAATTGAAGACTTGAGTAGTAATTACCTTAACATGAACCATCAACCTTGAAGAACATCTTCTTTGAGAAGATTGGTCACCGACGTTCAATTGGAAAGTTTCAAGGATTGTTGTAAACGTAATTTTTTATCTTCCAAATCTACCATCATGAGGATTAACATAGTTGATTATGTTTGGCCTCACATTTAATAATACATTTACCTTTTTTTTTCTACAAGCTATAAATATTCGCAAGTGCTATTTTATAATGCAGACCTGAACTAAAAAATAATAATAAAGCATTACAGTATCAGCATTCTTGCTTAAAGTGTAGGGAAAG
>CABFWO010001262.1:37836-65472 GCA_902155825.1 Timema genevievae
ATCTGTGCCCCCCTCGACCCCGCCCCCCCTTACCCACTCTTCAAACAACCCATCTGTCTAGCCGAGACACAGCTCTTGTTTCTCAAACGAATGATATAATTACATGTTGTTGTCCTCTAAAACAATTTCTGGACGATACTGGTACAGGGGAATGAAGGCTTTCCTCAAGACTCTCACTGGTGAGGGTCACCCTTACCCCTCCTCACACTTTCCCCCCCTCGGCCTTCAGACAGGCGAGAACTGTCTGGTTTTTTTTACTGGCTACAAAGTGACCGGCAGGAGCTTAGACTGATTGCTAGCTTGACTCATATTGGATTATTCGGCCGGTTTAGGTTTATATCTTGCCTGCATCGGAAATGTTTTATATCCTCCTCTCATTGTGAAATGCTGCTGCAGTTTCTTAGAAGTCAATCTTACTTTAGTTGGTAGGATGTAAGGGGACATGAGGCTGTTGGGAAGAGGGAGAGCTCTACTCTAGTGTCTACATGGGGGGGAGCTCTGGTGTCTACATGGTGTTACATGGGGGGAGATTTAGTATCTACATGGTGTTACTTGGGGTAGTTCTAGTGTCTACATGGTGTTATATGGGGGTAGTTCTAGTGTCTACATGGTGTTATATGGGGGAGTTCTAATGTCTACATGGTGTTATATGGGGGAGCTCTAGTGTCTACATGGTGTTACATGGAGAGAGTTTTTGAAAAGACAGGATTTAAAAAAAAATCAATTCCAGCGTAAACCCAACCTCTAATCCGTGTCCACCCACATTGGTGGTCGTATGGTATAATGCGTCAATCTCGCAATAAACTCGACCATTCTTGATTGGTCCTTCAATACCGGTTGGGTGAACTGAGAACGTCCACCCCTCCTTTCTCCTAAGTGATTTAACACCCTCTCTCCAGGAAAATGTGAGTGTATTTTTTCTAAACTCTAGTTTTCTTATCCATACCCCCTTAGTGTAAATACTCTAATATCCCCGGACGGACGCGGTTCACACACATTCACACACGCGTAAATCGTGCCTATTTATTCTGACTGAAATGTCTGCACGCTCTTTAATCATTTACTACCGGTGGCCACCTTAAACATCAGTTATTTAATCTTACATATTTCATGAATCACTCTCGTCATTAAAACATAGCATACATACAACTTAGCAATAAAGTTTTGTTGAAGAACCACCAATACTTAACCCCTTGAAGACCACGAACATATGTTCCGTTGTACATACATGTTAAACCCATAGTATTAAGGAACGTTGCAGGGGCACATCTTGACGAAAGCTTTTCTTTTGTTCTGAATCTATTTCTGGAAATACAATATTTTTTTTGTTGCCACTATTACACTTATTTGAAACATATTTCTACAAAAGTGTTTTTTTATTAATCATCTACTCTATTGTAGTTTCATAACTAAACCTAGATTACACGTGGACACACAAGTAAACAACGAGTAGATCCACGTAGTACAGCAGGTCTCTTTGGGAGAGACTTGTAGACAGCTTTAGAAACTACAAAGATATTTTTGTTTGCAATCAATAAATGATAATACAAAAATGACAGCCGCAGATTAAATGACTCAATCTTAGTATAGCGGACAGAACCCCTGGCTCTCAATTCCCGGCTGGTACCTTGGGTATTTCTCTCGAAAGGGGAATTACCCCAACGGTCATCAAGGTTTGGTTAGTTAGGATGGAAGAAGGTTTAATTGTTTCCACCGGTTCCACACCGTCATACTCTATATCGCCCTCATCTCAACTCATCTCATCGGAACATTGAAATAGCCTCCACGGAAAGGATGTACGATTAGTACATTCGAGCGTCCCCTGGACAACGGTACATTAGTACCGGCTAATCTTCTCACAAACTGGGCTAAGAGTGATGCAGACCAGACACTACATTATTATGATCACATGACTTGACGTATGGATACGCTAAATGGGGGAATAAGTCTTATTTTAGGGTTAAATGGTCCAAATGACACAATATTACATTTAAATATTGAGGAAAAACTATCCCCATAAGAAATAAGCTGGTCTGAAGATATTTCCTTTCAAGTAGACGGCACACATCAAATGGCACACACACACACACATACTCACACACACACGAATTCCAATCAATTATATAAAGTAAAATTATAATTATTTAAAATTTTCAGGCAGTACACTTTTCGGAATTCTGATTTCTTTCTTAAAATACGCTAATAATTAGTGTCTGTTTGGAAACCGAAAAGCCTTCTTACCACAGAGCAGACACGTAGTGGCCCACTTTTGTATTTTCAAGACGATAATCACACACGTAAAGTCAAATTATAAACGGTCCAAACGTTTTGAAAATTAACGACAAAAAAAAAGAGTCGTTTCTCTTTTTAGCGAGTTCTCGCGAAATCCACTTTGGGCGTTAATTGTTTTGTGTCTGCTAGCCGCAGCTACTTGGGCGTAACAGCTGGAATGGCGTCTGATCCAGTTTTTTTTATTTCTTCTGTTTCTTTCTTACGTTTTCTCTACCGTCTTCTTAGTCTGCATCGCTCTCTTTATATCTCATTCCTTTGTTTTTTTTAAAAATACTTTCGTCTCATGTCTTCGTCGTAAAAGTGATATTAATATTTTAAAAGTCTCTTTGCGTGGGTGATGATTTCAATGATATCAAAAACTACTCGTCTCTAAGAACGTAAATATGTCTCATAGTACATTAAATCTCCCCTCTCCCCCATTTTACCATTTAACCTACAAAAAATCTTCCCGCCTATCTTTCTCTCTTTAATAAATAAAAAAAATCATACGAGATGATCTATAAGATTAGTGGCATTCGACCTTCTTTGTTTAGCTTCCACTTTGTAGCCCCGAAGTTGTTGATGAATAGGGCAAGATCCTTGAGATTTGATGAATCTCTTCCTAGAGGGGTTCATATATTTGTATAAAAACTTTTATTGGCTAACGTTATGGTACAATTTTCTAGCGGACCCCTCCGTTTGAAAGATTTGATTTTTACGTCATTGCAAACTATAAAATACATATTTTATTATAAATTTAATATATAAATATTGTATTTATATATATATTTTCAGATATAGGCCCTATCCTTAAAATCTATATATATTTTTTTAATTTTTAATTTTTCGGGTGCATCATTAAAAATAAACCTATTAAAATATTTTTAGTACAACTCTGAGAGTTATTGTTTAAAGGAATCGCTTTATGTTTTAAATAGATAGTTATTAATCTAGATAACTATCTATTTAAATTGTAAAGCACCCGCCCTGATGGCGTAGTTGGCTAACGCGCTATTCGTGCTGAGCTAGACCACCGAGGACTGGGAGATCGAGGTTCGAATCTCGGTCGGTTGAACTGGGGGGGTTCTTCCTAAATGGTTTTCCACCCTTCCTCCACGCAAATACGGGTTCACTTCCTCCAAATTCAACCTTCCCAATTCCTAATCCACTAGCGTAATTAGTGCTTAAGCGTATAACCCGAACGGGTAGTAAGACGCGGTGCTAAATAATAAATAATAATAATAATAAATAAATAGCTCATAGCTGCAATTTCAACAAAACAATATTTTCTTTCGACAGATTTTTTTTTTAGTTTTATTAGACACAGTTTAAATATTATTTTAAAAAAATATTTACTTCAGAGATTAGTTCATTATATCAAAGTTTTCACATTTTCAATAGCAATCGGTAAATTTATGGATGCTACTATGACAGTGTTCCCGAATTAATAAATAATTGGTAGGGTGCTCCACATGGACTTTTCTTCTATTTTATCTTAAAATAGAAACGTTTACTAAAAACTCATAGGATATATGAAAATAAATCATATACTATTGTTGCAGGTCCTCCACCAAAGAGCTTAGATGAAATAATATACACTTTTACAAAAACACTGAGAAAAGTGGAACATCTTTGTCCACGGTCAGAAATTATTGGTTTTATTAAATTATATTTCAATTAAAAGATTCTTAGTTTTAATGGTATCACAACTTTACAACTATCTAATTCGTATCTAAAATAGTTGTGAAGATATATATACAATTTTAAATTTCTGCTCGTGTAAATTACCCTCAAAGTCACTTTCATAGGAAAATTAAAGTTAACATTCTATTTATAAGCTTAAACAGCGACTAGATATAAAATTTAACTGAAATCGTCTGAGTGGATTTTGAGAAAAATCAATTTTATTTGATTTTTGATCTTAATTTTTTCTAGCACCGCATCTTACTACCTTTTAAAGTTATACACCTATGTAGTAGTTACAATAATTGGTTAGGGGATTAGGAAGGCTTAGTTTAGAGGAAATACACCCACATTTTCGTGGAGGGAGAGTGGAAAACCATTTATGAAAAACCACACTCAGTGCACCCGACCGGGATCAAACCCCGATCTCCCCGTATTCGGAAGTCTGTTCCAACATGAGAATAGCACGTCAGACCACGCGACCACCGAAGCTGGTTTGATCTTTTATTAAACTACCCTTAATTTTTAGGGATGAATATCTAATTCCTAAAATTCCTCGGAAGAGCCTTATTAAAACACTAAATACCAAGTTTTAGCCCGATTGGTAAAATAGTTTCGGCTCTAGTCCGAGGTGCAGATAGACAGACAGACGGACAAACGGTATGGTGCGAAAATAAAAAGTGGTTGAGGTATCTAAAAAAGAGTATTGAGCTGTAGAGTTGTATAAAAGCCACAAAACGTCTGATCTTAGAATTGACTTCTACGTAACTTGAACAAGCAAGAAAGTTTACATTGGTGATTTCTCGCTTGAGTTAGGACTTTTTTTTTTTTTTTAAGGTTTGAGGAGAGTTATAAAAGTCGTAAAATGGCACGACCCCCTCGATCTCTTAAATTCCTTAGTAGGCGACAAAACGAGACTGTCTGGGATGAGTTTATTTGAGTCCCACACCGGTGGTCACTTGGTTGTAGGCGTTAAGATTTAAATAGAGAGGGAATGACTTTGACTGGTGTAAGAAAGAGAGAGGAGTGTTATAATTTATAATATTGACAGATCTCGGTGGTTTTACACACATGATTTATTACTGTTAATTTTCCTTCCCTCTTTATAAGCTAATACGAGTGCATTTTCTATTAATTCTACCTCTCTAATCCCTTGTTTTAATCACCGTGTCTTACTACCCTTTCGGATTATCCGCTTATGTACTAATTACACTAGTGGTTTTATGGATTAGGAAGGCTATGTTTATATGAAGTGCACCTGTATTTTCGTGGAGGGAGAGTGATAAACCATTTAGGTAAGCCCCCCTCAGTAAACCCAAGCAGGATTCAAACCCCGATCTCCCCGTCATCGACAGTCTAGTCTATTGTTAGAAGAATGGCTAAGGGTTTAGACCATTCGACCACCGAAGCCGAATCATAGAAACATTAAAAAAATCAAACTTTCTTAAAAAAAAAATCCGTTATTTTGTGATATAATTTTTCCTTTTTTTAAAAAAATATTTTACTTAATATCCCCCCCTTACCCCTCAAAATCTCGCGGCACCCCGGTTGAGAATCCCTGCCCAAGACCATGCGGCCAACGGAACGGGTTTCAGCAAAAAAAAAAAAATCAAGGTGATTATACCGTGGGCAGCCTCCCTGATCCTTTAAGGAATATCAGTAAAATTAAAACGTGAATATTAATGGCACGAGTGAATCTGCCTAAGTACGCAGTTGAGATGCTATCACGGCGAGGTGAAGATGTTTTACGAACCCGAGGTAATTATGATTGCGATGGACACATGTGATATCAACAGTAACAGGTCACGAATAGACTTACCACCCATTATTCATAAACACTCATTATCTTGTGGCGAAAATTAACACAAAAATATGTTGATTTTATTTTTAATTATCGTTAAGTCGTGTAGACGTGTCTTCTTTTTTTTTTTCATCTATTATTTATTGTATTCATTTTGACAACATCATTTGGTGCTATGTCGAAAGCTTATAATAATACTTATACTTAGCACCGCTTCTTACTACCCGCTCGGGTTATACGCTTAAGGAGGTGACCTGGTGGTTTAGGGGTAAGGTGTCAGACTTCTGTGCTGGGGGTCCGGGGTTCAATCCTCGGTTCCGGCACAGATTTATCTGAATGCCAAACCCTTCCTTCACCTCTGACAAGATGTGTATTAATCACAACTTGTGAATGTGAGGAATGCCAGGCCTCCACCGTGGTTCGGATTCCACGTTAAACTGTAGGTCCTCCATTTCATCTCACAATCACCCTACCATTGCACATTAGCGTAAGTGCGTATAACCCGAACGGTTAGTAAGACGCGGTGATAATAATAATAATAATAATAATAATAATAATAATAATAATATACGCTTAAGTACTAATTACGCTAATGGGCTAGGAATTGGGAAAGTTGAATATAGAGGAAGTGAATCCACATTTTTGTGGCTGGAGAGTAAAAAACCATTCAGGGAAAACCACCCCCAGTTCGCCCGACCGAGATTCGAACCTCGATATCACCGTCCTCGGCAGTCTAGTTCAACATGAAACTAGCGCGTTAGCTAGACTACGCCACCGAGGAGGGTATGTGTGTGTCGAAAGCTGTCAGTGAATCCGTATTGAACTTAGTCGTGAATAAATAGCTACAGGTATGAATATATTTAATTTTTAAGAAAAAATGCTTTTGCCTGGGAATTTGAATGCATCATAATATTCGTGTTACCCGCCTCGGTGGTCGAATGGTCTAATACGTCCTTCTAACAATATACTAGACTGCCGATGATGGGGATGATGGAAAATACCTTTCCCGGTAACATTTATATGCCCTTTCACTCTCGCTCATAGAAATTCTCGTGTGTTGATATAATCAATCAGTTCAGAAAGTGCAAGTTAAATACCTAAAATAAAATTAAATGAAAATTTAAGTAGAAAATATAAAAACTTTCTTAAATAACATATCTTCAAATATGACCTCTGTCATTGAACCCCCCCTCCTCCCTCCTTCCACGTCCTTAACCTATCTTTTTAAAAAAAAGTGAGGCAATTTTTTTTTGTGTGTGTTTTTGATACATAAGTTAAATGAACACGTTTGTGTTCTCGTTACATAAGTTAAATGAACACGTGTCATGTGTGGACATGGACACCTAACTCCGCTCAGGAAAACAACGAACAAAATGCAATTTACTGACGTAATTATCTGTACTCGACGATGATTGAGTTATTCTAATCGGAATGCAGCAACTGCGGTCGTCTTGACTTGGGCAGTAAATGAGACTTACCAGTGAGAAGGGAAATACAAACGAAGAAACTTTACTTTTTGTTTTTTTTTGTAACTGAATAGCGAAGGTAGACGGACTTTAAAGTAACGACAGGTTCATGGGAACTACACTATTTCTAAACGCACACCATTACCTTGAATTATTATTGTTTATCTTGACGTCATAGATTAACGTGAAGGGAAAAAGGTAAGTACTATTTTTTTTATATAGGTTTGCAACTTGCTTAGATATGCATGTAGCGTATAACTCAAACGGATAGTAAGACGCGGTTCTAAAAAAAAAATATGCACGTGGGTAATTTGAATTCCTGTATAATTTAAAAATCTCGTTTACAATTAATATTTTCATTCATAAAAAAAGTAATTAAAATATATATAAATCTGCCATTGATATTTAGTACATATTGAGTTTAATTAAAAACAACAATTTTTTTAACTAACATTTCTCTTTTTATCACCACATCTCATTACACGTTAAGTTTATATGCATATGTAGGCCTACTAGTTGCGATCATATGTTAGGGATGATGAAGGTTTTAAGTACCTCAAATACGATGTTTTTATCTTTTAGGACCCACCTCGGTGGTGTAGTTAGCTGACTCGCTAGTTTCGTGTTGAGCTAGACTGCCGAGGACGGGGAAATTGAGGTTCGAATCTCGCTTGGGTGAATTGGGGGTGGTTTTTCCTAAATAGTTTTACACTCGCCTTCCAAGCAAATGCGGTTTCACTTCCTCTATATTCATCTTTCCCAATTCCTAACCCATTATTGTAATTAGTACTTAAGCGTATAACCCGAACGGTTATTGAGATGTGGTGCTAAATAAAAATAGTAAAAAATATATGTATTCTAAGTTATAAAGAGTTGTATCATATAAAAATTATATCTTGAAACGTATCCTAACTAATTTTTATATTTACAATTTTTTATAATTATTAAAATATGACTAAATATTTCACGTAGACTTAAATGTATATTCGTTTTAGGTAGAATGTTAACTTTTCCCCCCCTTCTAAGATTTGTATTGTTACCCGCTTCGGTGGCCGCATGGGTTAAGGTGCTACTCTTGCAGTGGACTAGATTGCCGATGACGGGAAGATCGAGGGTGTAATAAGTGTTCCTAAATGGTTTTCCACCCTCCTTCCACGCAAATGCGGGTTCACTTCCTCTATATTCAACTCTCCCAATTCTTAACCCATTAGTGTAATTAGTACTTAAGCGTATAACCCGAACGGCTAGTAAGACGCGTCGCTTAAAAAACATTTGGATTGTCAAAAAAAATGTGTTTTTGAAAAAAGTTACTCATTCAATTAAATCTTATGATGGTATATTCTCCTTATTCTTATCATTCTTACAGTAAAACCTGCTATTAATTATATTTAGTAATTAGTTTTATAAGTTTAAATAATTTTATTCATTTATCATGCATCATCAAATCTTTAAGTGCTCTTAAAAATTACAAAAAACTGGTTTGAGATTGACATGTTGTTTTTTTTCCTTTCTTTTAAATACCCACTCACAATTTCACTCCATACCACTTTTAATTACATTGCTATATATAATTACTATTGGGCGGAAAATATTCTGCACAGGTCCAATGTGACCACATTTTATAATTTATAGCAATACTAGCATTAAGAACACATCCGACTCTGCTCGGGAGAAATAGTTTAGGTTAAAAATAGTAAAAAGGTAAAAAGTAAATATAATAAATTACGTTAGCATTTTTTTTATCACTTTGAAATTACCACTTTTTCTCCGTTTATACTTTAAATCCTTTTTTCACCCCTTTTAAACTTTTGACCATTTTACTCTTTTGGCACTTTTTGCCCTTTTTAGCCCGTTTACCATATTTGCCCTTTACTATTTGGACACATTTTGTCTTTTTTTTTGCATTTTTTACATGAGGTTCCCAGCTATGCCCGGGAGAAACAGTTTAGAATAAAAAGGTTTAAAAAAATGTTAAAAATTACAAAAATCTAATCAATTTTTTTTAATAATAAGGGTTTAAAAGAGTAAAAACCAAAAAGGGGGGAGTAAAAAAGGGAAATGTAAATCTAATAAAAATTGGTATATAAGGGGTAAAAACTATACAGAAAAGTGGTGTTCTATAATATAATAGTTTTATCAATTTCAAGCTCTTCCATTTCCCGGGATTAAATTTTTAAATTAGATATGTTCAGACGTTATTCGGCTCTCGGGGAATATCTATTGACATAAATGTCAAACATACAGTTCATATCACACCAAAATTGTTTTTTATATCAGATTTAGGAATATTGAGGTAACCTCCTTACCCTATTTACTGCTTCTTAATTTTAAAGCTAGGGATCAGGCCTTAAGAGAATGCATCACATGCCAATCAACTCTGTGATACAGTCGGCTCGAAATCTTAAATTTACACAAACACTATCGCACTTGGATCATTTCTGATTAAACATTAATGGAGATAAAGAGTTAATAAATGTTCCTAATACTGAACATTGTTGAAATATTACATTATATTTAGATAAAAACTGCGTTGAAATGGCGGTTTTTCGACCATTTTAGAATGGCTTCACAGCTAAGCACTGTACACAAATCTTTATTCTGTCATAATAGGGACATTCAGTAGTTATTAACAAGAAACTTTATCGTTTTGTCCCCCATCGTCACCACGGAAAATTTCTAGTAGTAATTCAAATACGAATGCACTGCACATAATTACGGTATTTTATTTCCCTTTTACTTCCGTACCTCGCGTGAGCCGGGAGATGAGTTGGGCCTGCTGTGATGAACGATCTTGATGGTTATTTGGGGTTGTTATTTTACCAACCTGACCAATCTCAATCTTCTACCACACTGAAAAGTAAATTATTATTTTGGTTCTTCCCTTTTTAGATAGAAAATATTTACCACACTTATTTTGTTATTGGAGTAATCCCTCTAAATTCCTAGCAAATTTCCACTTTTTGCCTTACCTAAAATGTTTTTTTCTTTTTTATTAGAGCCCCCTCCCTTCCCTCCTACTATGTTTTCTCCAGTTAAAATATTCAGTCTCTTAGAGTTATTTGGCGTGGTCCTTATACTGTACCTTTTTCCAAAATTTCCGTTTTCTACCACACAGAAAAATAATCGTTTCTATTAGTTTGGAAATGTTAAGGCTACCTCCCTCTCCCCCCCATTCTAACAACTCCTAGCTAGAAATTTCGAATTTTATGAAGAATATGGATCTGGAGCTATCCTTCTACCTGCTTGCCAAATTTAGATTTTATACCACACCTAAAACCAAAAAGTGTTTTTTTTTTCTGTTTGTTACCCCCACCCCTATTTCTCAAAGTCCCAATTTAAAATTTAACATTTTCAGCCTTTAATATTTATTTTGAATGGTATTTTTTTACCTGACTGCCAAATTTAATTTTTATACCACACTGGAAAGTAATTGTTTTCAATTAGTTGTTTAGATTCTTAAACTTCATTTCCTTTTTTCTAATTCACTCTTAGAAATTTCAAATTTTATTAATTATTTGATTATTTGATTTGGTCTCTCTATTTGTGTGCTGAGTTTTAATTTTCTACTTCAGCTAAAAAGTTATTTTTTCTAATTATAGGCCCTCCATTTATCTGGGCCCCATTTTTAAATTTCCTAGTTTAAGATTATTCTGGTTATATGGGGTAATGCCGCAAATTTCCTGTCAAGAAAAATATCAAGTTTCCAGGTTCAGAGGTTGGGTAGTACGATGATGAGTGAGTCAGTGAATCCCACGGCTCTCTACCCTCTTAGGGGGATGAGATTTGAAAAAACACATCTCAACCCATTCTAGAAAGTAGTTTTAATTTCAAGGATCTATGTCCGCTGATTCAAAAGATACATAATTAGCGAAATTGGAAAAATTTCATCTCCCCGTTTCCTCCCCTTTTAGAGGTTGAATTTCGATACAAAACCCTTCTTATCTCTTGCGTAGAGTCTAAAAGGAACTTTCTTGCAAAATTTAAGGGTGAGGGAAATAAATTGATGAGTGAGTGAGTTTTGCCTTTTGTATAAACAGATAACGTTAATTTATAAATAATATATAACTAGTACAGGGCTAAAAATATTTTACACAATAATAAATAGTGAAATATTGGTTATTTTTGTTTTTATCAAACTCATCTTTGCATAAAATTACTTTCTGACTCATTCCCGTTTTTATCTTACTTTCAGTATCTTTTCATCTCCCTACTTAGTAAATTAGTTGAATCCAGTTGTCTTCTTACATTTAGTATCCCCTCAAATAAAGTGTAAGCAGTTTCAGAGAGAAAGGAAGACAATAGTCTCAGCATGATGATGTAATTAGATTTGCTCCTGAATTCCTGGAATCCCAAGCACTGTTTGTCAGGGCTGGCTGGCATCAATGCCCAAGTCCGAGAATATTAAAACACAAAACAAACGCTCCGACTGCAATTTATACGTTGGGAAGAACAACGGCTCATGTGTGTTTGAATTAAGAGTTTATGTAGTATACCCTCTGACTACTCTAGAAAATATACACAGAGAAAGACCAAGTGATCAATATTGACTGTTCTGGAAGATGTACCCAGAGAAAGAAGAACAATCAATTAATATTGGCCACTCTATAAGATCCCTACCCAGAGGAAGAACAGGTAATGATTGACTGGTCTAAAATAATATACCCAGAGAAAGAAGAACAATCAATGAATATTGACCACTCTATAAGATCCTACCCAGAGGAAAAACAGGTAATGATTGACTGGTCTAAAATATATACCCAGAGAAAGAAGAACAATCAATTAATATTGACCACTCTATAAGATCCTACCCAGAGGAAGAACAGGAAATGATTGACTGGTCTAAAATATATATTCAGAGAAATAAGAACAATCAATGAATATTGACCACTCTATAAGATTCCTACCCAGAGGAAGAACAGGTAATGATTGACTGGTCTAAAATATATACCCAGAGAAAGAAGAACAATCAATGAATATTGACCACTCTATAAGATCATTACCCAGAGGAAGAACAATTAATCAATATTGACTGTTCTAGAAGATATAGCTATTGCAAGAAGACCCAGTATTGAATATAATGGCCGCTCTAGTTTGCATAGTATATAAAAATTTATCTATTTAATGTATTTATTATAAAATATTCTGGACCTAAATAACCTAACCTTAACGTTACCATTTTTAAGACCAGGTTAAGTTGGTCTGGATTATGTTATAATAATCAAAGTTAATATGAGCAGGCGCCTGTTGCTAACACACGTTTCATTTCTCATTCTGTAACCACGCATGCGCACAACACGAAGAACACTTAGTATCCACATATGCTCGTTCAGAAAAAGAAGGGAAAAAAAAGAAGCTACCTTTAGCAACAAAGTAATGCAAAGTAAACACTACACATATGTGCACACTTGGCTTTTTTTTAATCATGTTTGTTTAGTGGTAAAAAGATGTATTGGTTTTATAAACGAGGAACATTCTGTATAATAAACAGTCCAATTTAGGTATTAAGGAACTTTTTGACAGCTACAAAAGCTATTAAAATTATTTGCAGATCTAGTAATTTAAATATATAATTTACTGACGGTTGTCCTTTCACACCCTCTAGAAACCCCTAGATGACCTAGAAAGCTGAAACCTTACACACTTAAAGTACAGACAACGGGACAGAACCTACAGAAGCCCCATGGCTTCTTTGGTGCCAACTGACAGCTCACAGCTGACAGCAGACGGCTTTGAAAAGCTACCAGACCAAATTATGTATCCCTACGCCGAACCATATGATCTGCAAAAAAACATGTGTTTAGCAGCTGTCACTTCTGACAGTCAAAATTTAGGTATATACCTAAATGTTGACTGTCAGAAGTCAGCTGTGAAATGTCAGTCAGCACCAAAGAACTACTGTAACTACTCCGGATTTTCGATTACTTTATATTATTTAATAAAAATACGATTACTCCATATCACTCTCACATTAAACACTCTTACGTAATAACTAACAGAAAAAAAGACAGACCATTGTAATTTTAAGCCTTGAAGCCTGACAGTGATGGATAATTTCTCGCTGACTGAGGTGGCCGGCTTAAGCTGGGGATGTAGAGAACGCCAGGGAAGGTTTTTTTTATCAAAAAAAATTTTTTTGGTAAATATAAATCAGGTATTCCTCCAGTCCACGCGGTGATTTCAACAGTTGTTGGAAATCTGTCGAGGGTGTCCTGGAATTTAATGACCCAACTTTTTCTTTTAATTTAAAAAAAAAAGTTTCTCATCTAAAACCGCAATGATCATGACAGGTATTTAACTGTTGATACCACCATGCGAGGAGAATCAAACTCTTATGTTTTTACTGGAGAAATATTTTATTTATTTCGACTCAAAAAAAAGTTTTTGCTATAAAAAACTGCAAAAAAACACTGGCCTTTTCTCGCTTTCCTTGTATCTCCGCCTTAATCGAATGATTTAATTTAATAGGGAGGGTCACAACAAAATCGTATTCTATTTGTAGTTTCCTCCTACCCTGTTTGTTCTCCTACTGCCAGACATCTCCACCCAGGAACGTTATATACCCACTTGGTTTCTTGTGGTTATAGATTTCTGCTCAACTATTATAACGCCTTAACTCACACTTTGTAGTAGAGGTGTACCGATTCAATAAATCCGACTACCGATTGCTTAAAATAATTGTTTTTTTTATTATTATTATTATTATTTAGCACCGCGTCTTACTACCCGTTCGGGTTATACGCTTAAGTACTAATTACACTAATGGATATAGGAATTGGGAAGGTTGAAATTAGAGGAAGTGAACCCGCATTTGCGTGGAGAGAGAAAGAGTGAAAAACCATTTGGGAAAAACCACCCCCAGTTCACCCGACCGAGATTCGAACCTCGATCTCCCCGTCCTCGGTGGTCGAGCTCTAAAATAATTGTTGATGTTACGATTATGTACACCGATTAGACCCGATTATCGATTATTTATTAATAACTATTGGGAAACATGCCTAAGAAAATGATAACAGTTAAAGTAATCAATACAAAAATATTGTATTTAAAAATCAACAGTTAAAGCTTTGATAATCCTAATTTTTTTATTAATCTTTGCATAACCGACGAAAGCTGGAACTAGATAATTAGTTTTATCAACGATATTAATTTAGACCCACAACCCAGATGAAGTGTGTATATGTTTTTTTTCGGTTTTGATCATTAATTAAATTTTGCTTTAAATTTTACTTAAGAAACCCCCTATTAATTGGCATAATAATCGCCGATTACAATTAATTGCCGATACACTAATAATCGCCCGATAATGATTCATAGGTATCCGCATCGGTACACCCCTATAATACTTAATACTTAGCACCGCGTCTTACTACCCGTTCGGGTTATACGCTTAAGTACTAATTACGATAATGGATTAGGAATTGGGAAGGTTGAAATTAAGAGGTAGTGAACCCGCATTTGCGTGGAGGGAGAGTGGAAAACCATTTAGGAAAAATCACTCCCAGTTCACCCGACAGAGATTCGAACCTCGATCTCCCCGTCCTCGGCAGTCTAGCTCAACACGACTGGCGCGTTAGCCAACTACGCCACCGAGGCGGGTTCCTACTTTGTAACCTTACAGTATGTAAACATATTTGTGAATGGTTTGAACAAATCATCACGCCGTCACACAACTTTGACCTTGCCAAGTTTATTTTTTTATTTTTTATTATTCTTTTGCAGAATGCAGTTTTTCCTTCTCGATGGGTCCCGTGTTCTTGTTTATTCTTCTTTCTATTTCCCACGTCGCTAAATACAGCCATTGCCGCACGATTCCTCTTAAAAGTCAACAAGGTTCATTATCTCAACTAATCAATATTCATCCAAGAGCTAAGGCTTTACGTAGTTTTTAACCCCCACACATTCTTTATGACCAGTTTTCGGGGCGTCGGTTATATCATGAATGGATGACTTCAGAACGGGCCTCGATTCTTAGAACGGATATGTTTGACGAGCTTTTTTTTTTAAAAAAAAACTAAAAAAAAATGGACGAGGGGAAAAACAATAAGAATAAATAAATAGATAAAAAAGTTTCGAACAGTTTGAAATGACAGTGCGACTTTAAAAATATTTCACATACCAGAAACTTGAAGGTGGGATAGAAGTTACCGCGAGTTAAGGTGGGATGAGAGCTACTGTGAATTAGGGTAGGATTGAAGTCACCGCGAGTTAAGGTGGGATGATAGCTACTGTGAATTAGGGTAGGATTGAAGTCACCGCGAGTTAAGTTGGGATGAGAGCTACTGTGAATTAGGGTAGGATTGAAGTCACCGCGAGTTAAGGTGGGATGAGAGCTAATGTGAATTAGGGTAGGATTGAAGTCACCGCGAGTTAAGGTGGGATGATAACTACTGTGAATTAGGGTAGGATTGAAGTCACCGCGAGTTAAGGTGGGATGATAGCTACTGTGAATTAGGGTAGGATTGAAGTCACCAGCGAGTTAAGGTGGGATGAGAGCTACTGTGAATTAGGGTAGGATTGAAGTCACCGCGAGTTAAGACGGAATGAAAGTTACTGTTAATTAGAGCTCCTAAAAATGAGTATGTATTGATGACAAACATAGCGAGATACTTTAAATCAGTTCAAAATATATCTAAGTTTTCTTCCTTCAAAATGTTTCGAAGATGGGAAGGTTATTTTGGGTGTAGAAGCTGAAACCAAAGAGGTTTCAACATCAACTTCGACACTTAGAAGACTCACACAGCCTTAATCTTTGTTTTAGTAAAGCTAACGTCTTAAAAACATTTACTAAATAGGCCTACTACATCTGGCGTATAGTTTCAGTGCGTAGTCTGGCTCACTATTCCCATGTACCGTATCCTACTACGTGCTGTATACATTACAGCTTTCACTTTCACGGATTCGAGTTACGCGGATTCGTAGATGCGAAGAAAGTTGTGCTACGGATTTTTATAGCTCAATAAAAATCCGTCGACCTCAGCTGGTTTTGAGCCCACGAATATCGAGCCCTTAGGCAAGCGCTTTATGCCAAGATCACCAAGGTTAACTTATATATAGAACTAGAGTTCATTGACCTAACTAATTGACACTGTCCAATAACTTGAATGTAAAAACACGACAGTAAGGTGCATTAGGTAACATTTAAATTGGAACTGCAATCTACAGATTTTTCTATTGATTTAAAAATGAATGTCCCCTAAAAGAATTCTAAGAATAAATTGGTCATTTTTATTTCGTGGGTAAACAATGACTACGGCAAGGGAGGCGGGGGATGGGGAGGGAGTGTCTCGCATAGTTCCACGTCCTGCGCGCGGGGGTCCCTCGGCGGAGGAAAGGCTACTTGAGGAATACTAAAAGTCAACAGATCACAGTGACCCGGTGAGTTCTCGAGTTGTACTTCAACAGGTGGACTCTTCTCATCTGCGGCTATACTCCGTCCAACACTTACCGGACCTTGTTTGAACACTATCTTCCGCTAATACAGTCTGACATTCATAGGAAGAGCGTTATTTGCAAAATTGGAAACTCATTTTATTTACATAATAAAGATAAACCATCCACAAGGAAGAACTATTGAAAGCTTTTGATAACGTTTTAATTAATATAATTCAAATAAGTAATATTTCTAAAATATCAAATTCTAGTTACTTTCAATCAATGTTGGTAGCTGAAAGTGAGCTTCCATTTAAAAATAAAGATTCACTCGTATTTTACTGAGAAAAATATTGAAATTATTAAATCAATGATACGGCACAATCGTACAGTTCATTTGTCATAGAAGGAACCTTATCTAACAGCTAGAATAGCTACTAAATTTACTATCACGTATTCATAAGCCAAGTCAAACTAACTGCAGCGATTAGTTTTTATAGTTATTACCAACCACCTAAACAATAACACTAATAATATAAATTAATGTCAACGCACAGGTTGTAATTTCGTCACTGTCTGTTTGGAGTGGATCGCAATTCAATTAATTTAATTTAATTCAAATTAACTAATAATATGGTAATATGTTATTAATGTTGACCACAAAACAAATTATAGTATTTTATAAAAGGTTCTTACACATTAGCGTAAGTGCGTGTAACCCGAACGGGTAGTAAGACGCGGTGCTAATAATAATAATAATAATAATAATAATAATAATATTAAAATCGGACTGTACATATTTTCACATATAGCTTATTATAATTTGAAACATTTTTTTTAATCTGTCATCAATAATTACCCTTAAATTAATATTTCTCCGTTAAACAAGTACTATTTTATCACTTAAAATGTTTTCCAGATACCCATTTTGAATAAAATATCTATAACCATGTTCGAACAATGTTTGATTAAAAAGAACATAGTCCTCGGAAAAAAACTATTCATCGACATTGTTATTTTCCATGTAAAACACTCCGCAGATAACAAAATCGTTAAAGTCATTTTTATAAAATTTCAAATCTTTTAAAATCAATCACAAGTAAATTACCCTTAATTTTAGAACCAGGGTTAAAATCAAAGTTCTACCTCGAGTTATGACCTTGTAAAATCTAAAATATCAGGTTTGAACAAAATCTATCAAACAGTTTCGGCTTTATATACCGGTACATATAGACATAAGAACATGTAGACTGAATTTGAAGGAAAAAAAGTACGTTTTTTTTACCTCGGGGCACATAAAAATTTAAAATTCATCATAAACTAAGGTCTAAAAGGATTAAGATCACATTATTTAAAAAAAAATTTTTAATATATTGTTTGACACCTTAACTCAGTGGATAGTGTGCCTGTCTATTGAGCAAAGATCACGTGTTCAATTCCCGGCATCACAGAAAAACTTTTTCATTTCTGAAATGTGAGTTTCCCCTTTCACGATGATGAACTAACATCCGGGGAGAGGGGGGGGGGGGGTCTGGATGTTGTGTCTGTTCTAGATTTAAGTTTAATTCATAGGACTTGTGTTGATATAATTGGTCGGTTCAGAAAGTGCACGTTAAATACCTTAAATAAAAAAAAAAAGTTTTATTTACATTTATTTCATTAATATTCCAGTGGTTCTGTTGTGAGTAAGAAGAGGGCAAAGTGGTCAGTCAGTCTTTTAAGTGGTAGGCCACCATTTTTAAGGGTCTCCACGTGTCTTGGGAGGGGAAACCTTAAGCTAAGATTTATCAAACAGAATACAAGTGGCTAGGAGCCCACTTTGATATTAATATACCAAGCACTTAAGAGTATATTTGTGCTGACAGCCAGAAAAAATACACATCTCACAAAGTTATTATTATTATTATTATTATTATTATTATTATTATTATTAAATAACCCGCTTCAATTTTCGAATTTTCGAATAATTCACTCTCGTAATATACTAGACTGCTGATGACAGGGAGCTCAGTGTTCGAATCCCGGTTGGGTGTACTGTGGGTGGTCTTCCGAAATAGTTTTCCACTCTCCATCCACAAAAATGCGTGTACACTTTCTATAAATTCAATTTTACTAATCCTTAACTCATAGGTGTAATTAGTACATGGCGTGCAACCCGAACGGATATTAAGACGCGGTGCTAAAAAAAATTAAGTTGTAATATATTATTTTGTAAATTCATGGGATCTGCAAACGTCACTTTATGTGTAAAATACCTTTATCAATTAATTAATATTAATAAAGTAAAAAAGTTTCAAGGTTGATTGCACCCACCAAAATTCTACTATGCATCCTATAAATACATAAAATGAATTGGTACCCATCTCTTTACTTTTTCACTCAAAAATCACTAAACCGATTGTGCTGAAATTTTATATGGACATAGCACGGACTTCTTTAGACATAATAGGCTAGTTAAGATACATATCCGTAATTTTATTTCAAGATGGCGGCTACAAAACACTACTTTTTCTGTTATTATTTTTTAACACAAAAATCAATAAATTGATTATGTATAAATTTCTCACTAACATAAATCGGACGTACGGTTAACATATGGGTTAGTTAAAATTCACGCTCGCCTCTTTTATTTTCCAATGTGGTGGATACAAAACTACTTTTTTGTTCTTTTTCTCAATTTTTGATTATCAAATTCTCATCAGACCAACTTTGGAAGTTTCCTAGATATAGATTAGCCATATTAACCTATTTAACAGTTGGTTTATCTCACAGCTGTTTGTGTATAGTTTGTAAAAAACAAAACCAACATCACATATACAATTCCCTTTAAATAGGGATATAAGAAACGGGATAAAAGGCCAATGTTTTTTCAGTTTTTATAGCAAAACTTTTTTTTTTGACAAAATAAATAAAATATTTCTCCAATAGAAACATATAGTTTAATTTTTTTCACATGGTCATATCAACAGCTGTTGAATCAGTGGGTTCTGGAAAGGGTTAAACTCAGCCTCGTGAGGACAAATGAAGATCTACTTGAAGAAAAAAAAGTCTCTCTGGTCTAGAAAACTGAGATTAAGAGTATACATTACATGGCAATCAACTCTGTGATATAGTCGGCTATAAATCGTAAATTTACGCGAACACTATTGCACTAACCCCTCTCGGTGGCGTAGTTGGCTAACGCGCTAGTTTCATGTTGAGCCAGACTGCCAAGGACGGGGAGATCGAGGTCTTGAGCATAGCAGCATCAGATGATAAACTTTTTAAATTAAGATAAACAGTTGTCATTCGATTCCAGGACATCCTTGACAGATATTCAACAACTGTTGATATCATCGTGTGAAGAAAATTATACTTAATTTCTACTAGAGAAATATTTGATTTATTTTAACCAACAAAAAAAAGCTCTTTGATATAAAAACTGCCAAAAACATTACCCTTTTCTTGCGTCCCCTACATCCCCAACCTAACATTGGATAGATATCCTAAAATATATACACCCCGTGCGGAAGGACGGGTAAATTATCTAGTCCTTTAATAGAAAAGCATATTTCAAAATCTATGTACACACCGAGAAAATAATCTCCCACTAATGGTTTTGTTTCCCAAGGTAATTTGTAGAACCGGTCACCGACCAAACCAGTCGCCTTACAATGGATACTCGTACGAACACGTGCTCCTTAAACAATAATAACAAGTCACTGTGTCACTTTGGTTGGCACGGTCGACTCGAGACGCACGTAACTCTAAATCTTTTCAATTCTCAACTGTAGATACCAATTATATTTTTCTCTTTGAGGGAAAAAAAACTATATATATATTTACGCGTGATCTAGTCTTTCAGGCGAGAAGAAGATCGTCGTAAGGATAGAGTCCTATAATGTATCCTGTAATAAGGATCGGTAAAAACTTGCGTGACCAGAACACGCTGTTTTTTTTAGGTGTTTTTTTAAAGAACAAGTACGAGTTAAGTTGAGTTAAAAATAAGAAACTAATATAAATTCGGACTTAAACCTAAAATTACTGTTTATTTATGTTTTTTATTTGAGGTATTTGGTCCCGGGTTCGATCCTCGGTCATTCCAGATTTTCTATGAATCGGTGGGTTTCTGGAAAGGGCTAAACTCAGCCTCGTGAGGACAAATGAAGATCTACTTGAAAGGAAAAAAATAGCGGCTCTGGTCTAGAAAACTGAGGTTAAGAGCTTACATTACATGCCAATCAACTCTGTGATACAGTGGGTTAAAAATCGTAAATTTACGCGAACACTATTTTACACTAACCCCTCTCGGTGGCGTAGTTGGGCTAACGCGTTAGTTTCGTGTTGGGCCAGACTGCCGAGGACGGGGAGACCGAGGTTCGAATCTCGGTCGGGTGAAATGGGAGGAGTTTTCCCTAAATTGTTTTCTACTCTCCCTCCACGCAAAGGCTTTTCATTTTCTCTAAACTATACCTTACTCATCCTTGACACTTTATTGTAATTAATATATATTTATTACATATATTATATATTTATAATATATATATATATATTTATATATAAAGATACTAAACGAACCGTAATGGATAGTGAGATGTAGTTCAAAACAAATAAACTATGTTCCATGTTTATTCTATCGATGAATCATATGGTATTATTATTATTATTATAATTATTTATATTATTATTATTATTAATAATAATATTATTATTATAATTATAAATATATTTTTTTTCACCGCGTCTTACTATCTGTTCAGGCTATACGCATATAAGGTAAAATACTTTATTGGTGTTGGGAGGTGGAAGGAAGCATTTCAGAGGCGATCTACCCGCATTTGCGTGGAAGAAGATTGGGAAAACATTTATTTAAAAGCAATCTCAGTAGATAGCGACCGGGATTCGAACCCCCGATCTCCCCGTCTTCAGCAAGCCAGTCTAACGCTAGAGGGATGCCTTAGGACCATTCAACCATTGAAGCGGCTGGTATTATTAATTATTACTAGATCTCAACTTATGTGCTATGAACTAGATAAGTTAGTGATTTTTCGTGTTATGCTAAACAGGCGGTCGTATTAATTTATTTTTTTTGTTAGCAGGATAACAGAAAGGGTGGTTTGAATACTGTTTGAATACTGTTTTGCAAGTTTTGTTCCTTTTGGACCAGTGTGTAAGGGAGGGTGGCATTCGAAGGGATGCAAGAGGGTGGTGTTGGTTGCCCATGCGCAGTATTACTCTCAGTAATAAGACCTACTAATACTTTATTACAAAGTCCGGACCTCATTAGGGACATACGTCGGAAATAAATCCTCATGGAAGAGTGTTTGCTGACCGGTGTGACGACTTTGCAAACAATTTGAGCTGCTCTGCAACTATTTTTTTTTAGAGGGGGGAGAAGGGAGAATCAAAATAGTAGATATAGGCTCAGCAGGGGCCAGCAAGCTTTTTTTTTTAGTGCAGAACTATTTTTGATCTATCTAGGGGTAAGGTGTCAGACTTCTGTGCTGAGGGTCCGGGGTTCAATCCTCGGTCCCGGCACAGATTTATCTGAATGCCAAACCCAGGATTCCACGTTAAACTGTAGGTCCTCCATTTCATCTCACAATCACCCTACCATTACACATTAGCGTAAGTGCGTATAGCCCGAACTGGTAATAAGACGCGGTGCTAATAATAATAATAATAATAATAATAATAATAATAATAATATTTTTGATCTAATTTTTAAAAAAGAATCAATTGGAATGAAGGGGAAGTTTTTTTAAGTAATAATTTTTGAGATTTGATTAAAAATAATAATATTAGCACCACGTTTTACTACCCGTTCGGGTTGTACACATAAGTACTAATCACTCTAATGGGTTGGGAATTGGGAAGGTTGAATTTAGAGGAAGTGAACCCACATTTGTGTGGAGGTAGAGTGGAAAACCATTTAGGAAAAACCTCCTGCAGTTCATCCGACCGAGATGCGAACCTCGATCTCCCCGTCCTCGGTCGTCTGGCTCTACACGAACCAGCGCGTTAACCAACTACGCCTTCGAGGCAGGTTTGATTTAAAATGATAATGTCGCCCTTTTCCTTAAAGGTTAAAAGAGACGCAGTTACACGTTTGAAGAGCATGCGAATCGAAGGTTGTCTATCCCTAGAATATAAAGGGTTGATTATTCATGGAAACGAATCAAGTTTTTGAAAGTAGTCTATGAATAGAACAATTCTTAGGAGTTTGTAAATTCACCCCCAATGACCCACTCTTTTACGCCAAGTGATACTAATAAACAAAAAATATAATGAGAGTATTTTTGAAACATTATAATGATACTAAGAATCTATTGACTATTCAATTCCCTTTTTAACAAACATGGTATTAATTAATTTAGAAACCTGTTTTGATGGCCGCATGGTCTAAGGTGTTACTCTAGCAGTAGACTAGATTGCCGATTACGGAGAGATTGAGGTTCGAATACCGGTCGGGTGTATTGAGGTAGATTATTAAAAAAAAATGTTTATCCCCTCTCCCTGCAAGCAAGCAATTATGGATAAGCTTCCTATAAATATAACCTTTCTCAACCATAAAAAAAATTACAGTAATTAGTATATAAGCTTATAACCTGAACAGGTAGTAAAAACGCGGTGCTAAAAAAAATACAAAATTGTGTGCCTGAATAATTTACATTTTTGGATAACGGGATCCCTCTCGTTAAGCCCGGTGCAAACGACCACAGGTTTAAAGGTTATTACCGAACTTTTGGGGGTTGGGAGGAGTCACAAAGTGAGTCACAAAACGTTTTCCATTGATGTGGGGGTTTTTTCGGGGGGAAAGGGGAAGTTCTCAACACCACATCTTAGGGTTCGGCCAGACTGACAAGCGTGCGAGCGAGCGCGTGATTAGTAGATAGCTCTCGATAGTTGTTGACGAGGAGGCTCCGAATCTTGGCTCAGTGAACTGAGGGGGGTTTTTGGCAAGTGATTTATTGTTGTGGTTTTTTCATCCTCTCTCCACGCTAATGGTGATTCTTATTTGTAAAGGCCTATTTTGATAATATTGAAGTATTTTAACACACCCGTTTTATACATATATAGACCCTATAAACATATAGGTATGGTTTATGATCTTACCAATTAAATTAGGCCGTTAGTAGCAAGTGTGCTAAACCTATCGTTATTAATAAAAATGTCAAAATGAGAAGTTTTCCTAGCACTCAATGAACCAACATACAATAATATTGCCTAGCGCCTGTAAACTAGACTGTACCGGATCGAGAGCGCTCGCTCAGTCTGGCCGCCCCCTTACTACTACCACTTCGGGTCGTACGCATACGTACTAATAACACTAATCACTAATGTATTAGGTATGAGGGAGGTTTATAATGCTTAGAGAAAAGTGTACTCGTATTTGCGTTGAGAGAGGGAAAATAAAAAAAAACCGTTCAAGAGAAAAAATATCCCGACCTGTGTAGTGAGTGTTAAGCCTTCGATCACCGAAGCCCCGTCATTGTTTTTATTTTATCTTCAAATTTTCTCGTGCAGAAGATGTAGGTCACACACGGCGAGGAACCCACCCACTGGTCGGTATGATGACAAGGACGAGCGATGTCTGGTTCATGGAGGTCATGACCTCTCTCTCTCTTCATCCCTAGAGAGAGAGAGAGAGAGAGGCTCGTGAATCGCGTGGTCCACGTGTGGAGCCAAGCTTAGTTGCGAAAACTCCCGAGGCCGTCTCCCCGACAGGTGGGCAGAGGTTGAGGGTGATCAGGTAACCGCCACGAGGACAGTCAATTATTTATCAATTCGTTACCGGCAAGGTTAGGGGAGGGGTGGGGGGGTGCCTGCTTGCGAGATTTCTTCAAGATAGTTTTTTTTGTGTGAAGCGGGTTGCATCATAGCTTGACGCACATAAACAGTCTCGCTATTACACTTGAGACACCAATGTCTGAAATAGAAAGCGAGGGAAGAAAAAAAATGAGCAGTTCACCGTGAGAGGCCTCTTGTTTATCTAATGATAACACTTTCCCCTCTTCCTCTGACGAGTTTACACACTCACTATACCACCTAAATTACCTTTTCCTTGTTTCCTGTTCCAGATAGACATTTGCTACCACGGACTTTTTTTTTAATCTACATCCTGGTGGGAAGATTCCTACAGGACATTTTCGTGACCAAGACAAAAATGACCCAAATTGTAGAGGATTTATTTTTTAAAAAAATACGTTTACAAAAACTATTTCACGATAAAAATAATTTAGTGATACTGAAGGACTATTTTTAGAATTATTTAAGAATTAATGGTTTCTGTTTCACTAATATATAATTTAAAACTCGCTGAATAAAACGTAAATTGAGTAGTTTGGGGCAAAAAACATTATAACCCTTATTGATTTAGATGGGATATTTTCACTATTTAAACTTCTATGAAATCCGTAAATCTAGCTATACTAAATAAATAAAAAACTTTCGTCGATATTATTATTACTAACACCGCGTCTTACTACCCGTTCGGGTTGTACGCACTTACACTAATGTGTAATGGTAGGGTGATTGTGAGATTAAATGGAGGACCTACAGTTTAACGTGGGATCCGAACCACGTTAGATGCCTGGAATTCTACACATTAACAAGTTGTGATTTAAACACGTCTTGTCAGAGGTGAAGGAAGGGTTTGGCTATCAGATAGATCTGTGCCGGGACCGAGGGTTGAACCCCGGACCCTCAGCACAGAAGTCTGACACCTTACCCCTAGACCGCCAGGTCACCTCGTCGATATTAGTTATCCTCGATGTTTTGTCTAGTTATAAAAACAACTTGTTATTCAAACTGATGTAAGCTACCAGAAATCACTGCTAAAACATATTTTTTTTTCATCAAATGAGGGTTATCATGGTTTTTTGTTTTTTTTGCCCCGACCCCCTCAATTAGCTTACTTGGGAAATCCTATCTTGACCTACCATTACGTCACAGGTAGGTGACGTCATTAAGAGTAGGAGGGAAGGAATTGCTAGTCGAAATTCGTAATTTTGTAGTTTTTTTTTTTACAAAAGGATACAGCAGTGTTGCCAACTGTACGATCTGGATACTACTTTTGATATTATTTCATCACCTGTACAGTCCAATTTTAGGATATTTTCTAAAAGTAATATCCTGTGACCCTGCTATAAAGTAACAAATTTTAAATCAATTCTTATTTTTTATGAAAATAGTTGGGTTTATCAATATAATGTCAGAAAGTAGTATCATACCGGTAAAAATACAATCAATTTCAGGTCCATGTACTATCGCTAGAGACTATAGAGTTGGCAACACTTGTACAGACATCCATACTTGCGACCATGGTGCCAGAATGCCATAAGAGATACCAAAGTCGCTCACTTTTGCAGTTGTCCCTTAGCACGGCCCTAGCTTATTATTGGTAGGGGGTGGGGTGAAAGAAATAAACTATTTTCACTTTAAATTAGAAAATAAAAATAATTTTGTATCAATGAATAACGAAAACAATTAATTCTCTAAGCTTATAAAAATAAATTACCTTAGGATGGGGATGTAGGGAATTCAAGTTAGGGACAGTGTTTTTACAGTTTAACATAACAAAAACAGTTTTTCCTACAAAATAAATCAAATATTGCTTCAGTAGAAACATAGAATATAATCTTTTTCTCATGGTGATAACAACATTTGTTGAATATCTGTCATGAGCATAGCGGCATTAGATGACAAACTTTTTAAATGAAGAGAAAAAGTTGTCATTAGACTCCAGAACACCCTTGACAGATATCACCATGTGAAGAAAACTAAACTACGTTTCTACTGGAGAAATACTTAATTTATTTTGATCATAAATATGTTTTAATTTAAAAATTGCAAAAGTACGGACCTTTTCTTGCGTTCCAAACATCCCCACCCTAATCATTTATTCATTGCTCCAAATATGAAATTTTCAATTTTCTGAATAAAACTAGTTAGTTTCTTTTACATTAATAATAATGTCGTATTTGAGCAGATTTTTATTTTGAGGGGGGTCCGTGACCCCCTATAACCCATCTTCTAACTATGTCCTTGAGTTTTTATAACAAAAAAAAACTTTTTTTTTTGGGCCAAAATTAATATAATATTGCTTCAACAGACAAACAGACATATTCAGTTTAATTTTCTACATATTGTGATAGCAACAATATTTGAATATATGTTATGGGCATAGCGGAATTTGAACATAGACTTCTTAAATGATAAGATAAAAAGTCCTGTTTAAATTATGAAATATCTATGATCAATATTCAAGAACATTTGTTACCACCATGTGTAGAAATTTAAACTGAACATATATAGTAATATTTGGTTCATTTTGCCCAAAAAGGTTGTTTGTTTTAAAAAATGAAAAAAACAAGAACTTTATCTCCCGTTCCCTTCCAATCATATTTATGCGTTTTTTTTAAATTTATCACCGCGTCTTACTACCCGTTTGGGTTATGCGCCTAAGTACTAATTACACTAGTGGGTTAGTAATTGGGAAGGTTGAATTTATAGGAAGTGAACCGGCATTTGCATGTAGGGAGAGTGGAAACCCATTTAGGGAAAAAATACTCTCAGTTCACCCGAGAGAGATTCGAACCTCGATCTCCCCGTCCTTGGCAGTTTAGCTCAACATGAAACTAGCGCGTTAGCTAACTACGCCACCAAGATGGTTTTATGTCTCTTAATTTTTTACATGGCTGCAATAATAATAATAAAGCAATGACCTACTTCGGTGGTCGGATGGTCTAAGACGTAATTCTCTCAATAGACTGGTTTACGGGGAGATCGGGGTTCGAATCCCAGTTGGGTGTACCGAGGATTGTTTTCTTTCTAAATGGTTTTACATTTTTTCTACATGCAAATGCAGGTACACTTCTTTTAAATGTAACCTTTCTCGGCCCTATTCCATTACCGTGATTATTACTTAACCGTGTAACCTGAACGGGTAGTAAGATTATTATTATTATTACCTCTGTAACACTATGGTCCGCGGCTCACCAGTTGTAGACCACCCCCTTGTTCTCACGCCGGTGTGAGCGAGACTAACAAGCAGCACCCCCCCCC
>CABFWO010001262.1:75059-88998 GCA_902155825.1 Timema genevievae
TCAAAATTGATAACATTTTAATAAATTATATTACTTGTGTTATTTTATAGGTATTGATAATATCTATCAAAAGTGACAACTGCAATTCACAAGGCTTAACGTATCATCATCATCATCATCAACATCATGCAGAGTTTCCCACCACTGGCAGTGTCTGTCTCGAACATAAGCCCCCTCCATTTACTCCTGTCCTCCCACCACCTTTCTTCCTCCACGCCGACCCAATCCACTCCTCTCCATACTCCCTTTATCCAGCTGTTCATACGTCTTCCTCTTTGCCTCCTACCCACCACCTCCATTTCGAGTATCCTCCTTGTAATCCTCCCCTCTTCCATCCTCTTCACATGTCTATACCACCTCAATCTCTCCTTCTCTATCCTATCCTGCAGGGGTTCTTCTTCCTTCACACTCTCTCTTTCACCCTTTCATTCCTCACCCTGTCCATCCTTGTCATTCCCAGCCTACTCCTCAGACATTTATTATTATTACTATTAAAAATGTTTTGGTAGCTTTAGTAACTACCAAATACTGTCCTGTCTACCATCTTTGATCTTTGATTGAACGCCAAAGTGACATATTATTTTATATTATCATCTAATAAATTTAATAAAATAAATATGACAGTGTAATACCGCTTTATTTTAGTAGAACGAGAATCAATTTATCACCCCTCACCCTCCTACCCACTGCCTTCTTACCTCCCCCCTTCCCCCTTTTCAAAGTTTAAAAAAAATAAACGAATCCTTGACCAAACGTTACAATAGGCGGGAAAAAAAAAAAACTGAACGAGAAAAGAAGTTGAAGACAGAACAAAATAGAGTAAAATAAGGGAAATAGAGGGGAAGGGGGGCTGCCTCTACTATCATTTTACGGAGTATTATACAAAGTAGATTATCATTGGAATTTAAATGAAGATTGTGGAGGAACAGGAGAAGGGAGAGGTGATGTACCAATGTGTAAAGAGGAATGAGATAGATATATATATAATGATACACACAGACAATAAAGGAATGCTCCTTAAAATGTCGGCCACAATTTTCGGTGTTACGTGGTCATGCCGAGCGTGGGAGTGTACCTCGAGGAGGTTACTGGCAAGGAGGGGGGGGATCACGTGATCGCCTTGACAGGAACAAAAGGCGAGACGCGCGGCGAGATTTTAGATGAAGGACAGATCTGAGCACCTTGAGGTACATACATGTCCGGGTACGTTTAGGGTATCCACGGCAGTAGAAGTGCTATCTGACAGTTAGGAAAAGTTATCATATATCCGTTCGCCAAAACATACGATCTGCAAGGCCATAATATGTTGATTTGTTGTTATTTTTTTGGAAATTAGAACATTCAAACAAACAAACAAACGATTTTTTAAATTATTAGCAATTTTTATATTATTGAAACATGAACATATAAAAATACTTAATTACTTAGCACCGCGTCTTACTACCCGTTCGGGTTATACTCTTAAGTACTAATTACACTAATGGATTGGGAATTGGGAAGGTTGAATTTAGAGGAAGTGAACCCGCATTTGCGTGGAGGGAGAGTGAGAAAACCATTTAGGAAAAACCACCCCCCAGTTCACCCGACCGAGATTCGAACCTTGATCTCCCCCGTCCTTGGTGGTCTAGCTCAACACGACTGGCGCGTTAGCTAACTACGCCACCGAGGCGGGTCATATAAAAATAACTGTTTGGCTGGGTTTTTTTTTAAGCGTTCGTGTCTGTGGTTCACTTAAAAAAATACGCGTGCTCTTTTCTGAGATCAAGATGGTGAACCAGCCGAAACAAAAGCGATCGATGACGTCACAAAAACCGTCAAGGCGGTTGTGTTCTTACGCCGTTTACAAAATTAAATCGTTTCAGTTTGAGATTAATTTACTTCATATGTATCTTTCTTTAAGTTATAAGAATATTTATTTATTTATTTTAGTGACCGGTTATAACAAGATACAAGTTCGCATACAATACCTTTTAATTTATTATTTCTGGACTATAATATCTCTTGTTGCCACAACCACGAAACACAAAACATAATAGCATTTTTTAATGGTATGTTTTGTTATTTCAATAAGTTATGAAAACGCCAATTATATAGTAATTCTTAGGAAGGTATTATTAGACTTGTTTGATAACTCTTTTTTTATAGATAATATAATATTATTCAGGAAATAATTATATACTAATAGTTTGACGTTAGTGACTTTTAGCCAGTGTTTGCAACAAAAAAACCTTCTGCTAGTTGCCCAACCATGAATGCCCCCTATATCTTGTACTAAGCCAATTTAAAAAAAAGAAAAGGGAGGTCACTATATTTTTTTTAATTTCATGTATTTGACGTGTACTTTCTAAACCAACTGATTAAATCAGCACACAACTTATAAACTAACTTAAATCTAAAACAGACCCCTGGCATTAATTTATCACTGTGAATGGGGAACCAACATTTTCACCAATGATACATTCTTCGGCCATGTCGGGAATCAAACCCGGGACCTTTAGCTCAGTAGACAAACACGCTACCGACTGAGGTAAGGCGTCGTCGGACCAGTATATATTAATAAAAAGAAAATCCCCCCCTTCTATGTTTGTCCTATTTTTGTACACCGCTTCTTACTACCTGTCCATGGGGATTGAGAAAGGTAGAGGTTCAAAGGAAATGTACCCACGTTTGCGTTTAGGGAAGGTGGGAAGTGATTTAGGAGAGAAAAAAAAGGCAAGACTTGAATCCAGACCTCCTCGTCACCAAAAATCCAGCCTATCGTGGGAACGACACCTTAAACCATGTTTAAAATTATTCAGACTCTTTCAAACACCCTTAAGAATATCTTACCTGCTTCAGTGAATGGATGGTTTAAGGCTTCACTCTCGCAATAGATGACGGTAAGATCGGGGATCGATTCTCGATTGGGTAGGCCTATACTTAGGGTGTTTTTTTTCTAACTCGTTTTCCACTATCCCTCAACGCAAATGCGGCTACACATCCTCTAATTTAAATATTGATCAACACCAACACGTTAGACTAGTTAATATATTAGTGCAGGAGTTCCGAAACTTTTTGAGACCTCACCGCCCTTCTCATGTCAGATTTTCCGTGCGACGCCCCTGCACACAATATTAAAAAAAAATAAAAATGGTTTGACCTTGGCTCAGTCCATTTTCAGACTTTAGGGGAGAAAGTTGAGCATGACGTCACACCGAGTTTTCAAGGAGCATTAGAATCCGGAACTCATTTGACGGGAGCGCTTTCACAAGAAAATATAAGAGGTGTTTTATTGTATGATTTATTCCATTCTTTAAAATATGTGTGAGTACACATATTGAAAATTTGCATGTTGCATTTCAAAATACATTATAAGCTTTAATTTTTTCATGTAGCCTCGACGACCCGAAATCATGACAGGCTACGCCCCAGGGCGTCGCGACGCACAGTTTGGGGACCCCTGCATTAGTGTAACTCTAACGAGTAATGAGACGTGATGCTAATCTATATATATATATTAGATAAATAACGTCTCACGCATGCGCAAACACAATGAAACAATATCAAATTGTTCTTAAGCGTTAAAAATTTTGGACGGATAAAAGTTATTCGAGATTTAATCAGAAAGCGAGAGAAATAATGCTAGGCGTAAGAATTGTTTGGTGAATAAAGTTCCGCATTTAATTATTTTTTTCTTATTTTGTTTTAGTTTTAGTACAAAAAAACCCAACCAATTCCTGTTTCGATTTTGACGACTCTGATATTTTGTGACGTGGGATCCATTCTACCGATATTATGTTGTTTACGAGTCCGGATGTTTGAAAGGTAAAAGGAAATCAAAAGTCAACAAAAAACACTTCGTCAAGAAGTGAATTATTACGAACTAATATAATAATAAAAAAATAAAGATAAAAAACTGGCCTTACACGACACGTTCCTTCTTTCTTTCTTCCCGTTCGTTCTCACGATACGCGAGTAACACGTCACACCTACGACAAGTGTCACCCGAGCCGTGGACGGGAGGGCCAAGGTGTCAAACTTCATCGCTGAATGAATCGGTAACGGACCTTGAAATATTCAACTAGCCCAACTGGATCCCCTTTCTTCACCTTCCTTCCCTCTCTCTCTTTCTCCTCTCCTTTTTTTACAACTTTTTATTTTAAAAAAACACACACCACAGCAGGCTTTTTTTTATCACTGCGTCTAACTACCTGTTTGGGATGTACCCATATTTATTAATTACGTTAATGTTTTAGGGATGAGGAAGCTTGAATTTTTAATAAGTGTACCCGCATTTACGTGGAGGGAGAGTGAAAAATAATTTAAGGGAAAAAACCATTAGCCTCAGTTGTACACGTAACCGGGATTCGAATCCCAGTATCCCTTTCATCAGCAGTCCCGTCTATTATGAGAGTTTCTCCTCAGACCAGGGGCTTCGCGATGCTCTTTTTTTCGTGGACCACGAAGTTTCTTGGAAAAGTAATTAACCGTAGTAGAATTGACGTTTTCAGCCGCGAGACGGAAAGTCTTAGCTTGCGTGGGAAAACTCCATGAAAGCTCTCAACTGAGGTTCATTCATAATATCTTCCCTACATCTATTGTACTATAGTGACGTATCAAAATTAGTATACAAGTCGCTTCGGTGGTTGAATGGTCTAAGACGCTACTCTCGCGATAGACTATAGTACCGTTGATGGGGAGATCGAGGTTCTAATCTCAGTCGGGTACATTGAGGGTGTTTTTTTAACTAAATGTTTTTCCAATCTCCCCCCACGAAAATGCGGGTACATTTCCTATAAATACAGCCTTCCTAATCCCTAAATACACTAGCGTAATTAGTACTACATAAGCGTATATAACCCGAACGGCTAGTGAAACACGTTGCTATAAAACGAATAAAAAAATTATAAATGTTTAAATTACCACTTTTTATTTCATTCACAATTAAATACCTGTTTCCGTTTTCTGCATAACTTGCCAATTATGTTGGGACACGCCACTAGACTCGTGGATTTAATAGTGGCCCCCTCGGGCACTTTTTTTAAGTTATAAAAACCCCTGTCGTAGACCATGCGGCCACCGAAACGGGTCACACCACAATCCGAAAAATAAAAATAAAAATACTAAAACAAAGATACTTTATACGACCCGAACCCACGGACACGCCTACAAAGAATTCAATATCTTCTTGTCTGGTTTGTCTCGATGACGGAGAGGTCGGGGTAGAAATCACGTCTGGGAATCTTTTCCCTAAATGATTTCCCCTCTCTCTTTCTCGCCACCCGGCGGAGATGGTGGTGTGGTGGTAGCGCCTTTTGAAAAATTGAAGGCGTTAGCACCCGCCTAAAATAAACTGTAAATGCTCGCACCCTTCGGCTGGTCAAAACCTTGATACTTGCAACTGGGAGTCAATAAGAGGACGTAAGTTATAGTACGTTTATTTCTGATAGGTCCTGTTTCAGAACTACAATTAGCATGAAGGAATGTTGATAAGATAGGCTCGGTTAGGTTAGGTTGGGTTAAGTTAAGTTAGGTTAGGTTGGGTTAAACTAGGTTAGGTTAGGTTAGGTCAAGTAAGGTTAGGTTGGGTTAAGTTAGGTTAGGTTAGGTTGGGTTAAGCTAGGTTAGGCTAGTCATTGATCTGATATCTCTATTCTTCCGATGACACATTTTTCGACCGTGCCGGACTAAAAACCATTAACATTCTGAAAAAACAAAACAAAGTGACTCATACAAAATATTTACAATATTTACAAAAAATGTAAAAAATTAAATGTTTTAGAAAGTAAATAGTACTTTTAAAAAAATTGAATATTAAGTGGGCGCTACCAACATGTAGTCGCATAGATGCGGGTACATTTGTTCTAAGCTCTACCTTCCTCATCCCTATCCCAAATAATGTGAACATGTGGATAGGCCGAATGGATATTAAAGGCGCTATGAACAGAAATTTATAAATATATTTTTAAAAAAAGACTCCGTGGTGTGAACCCGCAAGTAAGCTATACCGACCCAGCGTCTGCCAACATTTGTGGATAGATGGTATTATATGGTCAGCACAGCGAGCCTTCCGGCCGTTAATCTCAGTTTTATAAACCGTAACCTCTACTTCTTTCATTCTCCTAATTTGTCCTCACGCGGCTGAGTTGACCCCGTTCCCAGATCCCACTGTTCCACATAAATTTTTTGAAGCTCCAGGGATCGAGCCCGGGACCTCTGTATATTTATCTAGGAATTCTGACCCCAAAGGCGGTCAACCAAAATTATATATTTATTTAAAATATATAAATAAAAATATTTTTTAAATCCACCACGTCCGTTAAATCCGCCCCCAAGCCATCCGCATTTAGTTACTCTAATGGGATAAAGGTGAGGAAGGTGGCATGTAAAGTAAATGCACTCGCATTTGTGTGTAGGAAGAGTGAAAAACCCTATTTAAGGGAAGCCACCCTTAGTACACCTAGTCCGGGATTCTAAACCCCGAAATGTCAGTTACTGCCAAACCAGACTGAACGAGCTCGACGTTTAGTCCTCATGCCCACCAATGCGGGCTACTTGATTTTAATCCAACATGATTAATAAGTTAAGGGAATAGGATGAAGAGAGAGAATACCACACACAGGTTGCAGTAAAAATAACCCTCACATTTAATTTGTGTCGGGGATTGAACCTTGACCTCCAGAATGAAAGTCAAGCGCTCAAACAGCTCGCCCACTATGAGGTTTATGTGGTTTTTTCTCGAGTAGTTCCATCTCTTTCGAGAAAGGGACAGTTCCACAGGTAAAAGATAAAAACATGAGTGAATGCGACTTCGACCACAAAACAGATTACACTCTGATAAAAACTACAACTACCAATCGGGAGGTCGGTGGGTACAGGGGAGGCGAAAGGATTGAAGGACAGGCAGGAGACAGAGAGAAAGAGAGAGAGAGAAAGGTATGTTCTGTAAGCAGATATTTAGACTCTACAAAGACAAGGATAAAACATTTAATAAAGAGGAGATAAAAGAATATGAAGAAAGTAAGCAGGAATGAGAAATACACGTATCATAAGTAGATGTGTAGACACTACAAAGACAAGGATAGAACATCGAATAAAGAGGAGATAAAAAGAAGAGTAAGAGAGTAAGTTGGAAGGAGATATATATAAGTACCGTAAGTAGATGTGACCACGCTACAAATACAAGGATAAAACATCGGATAAAGAGGAGATAAAAAGAAGAGTAAGAGAGTAAGTTGGAAGGAGATATATAGAAGTACCGTAAGTAGATGTGGCCACACTACAAAGATAAGGATAGAACATCGAATAAAGAGGAGATAAAAGAAGAGTAAGAGAGTAAGTTGGAAGGAGATATATATAAGTACCGTAAGTAGATGTGTAGAAACTACAAAGACAAGGATAGAACATCGGATAAAGAGGAGATAAAAGAAGAGTAATAGAGTAAGTTGGAAGGAGATATATATAAGTACCGTAAGTAGATGTGGCCACACTACAAAGACAAGGATAGAACATCGGATAAAGAGGAGATAAAAAGATAGGGGCACAATGAAGGTGAAAAACGCCCGCTAAGCGCTACACTCGTGGCGTCAAGCTTCAATCTCAACCTTGGAAACTTTTTCTCTATTTTTAAAAAATAGGGGGAGGGAGAGAAGTTGATTGAATACAAGCGTGTTTTTTTTCTCCTTCGCAGCAATCACCCTCACTTTTAAAGTACACAGATTACAAAAAACCACACGATGACACAGGATAATGTTGGCAACCGGGCTGATGCGAGTTTTCTCGTTAATGTCTGATTATTTGCTCCTGGGAAGAGTAGATTGTGATTAGGACCCAGCAGCCCAGAACTACCAACATGACGGCCCTTAAAACATTCCTAAATACCACTGTAGTTATATTTCCGTACGAGCTGACTGGTGAGGGGAAGTAATTCTTATTAGTAGTTGATTTAATCCCGGTGCCATTTCAGCCACATTATCGATGATTACGTCACTATTCAGTCCACTTAAAACATCAGCGTGTTCTTTCTACTGACATGAGCAAAAAATGCTTCTAAATTGTTAGACAATAGCTGGGAGTTTAATTTTGATAGCTACCTGTTTAACCTACATAATAAATAATTAAGTCAGTATTCTCTATAAATTTACCTTTATTTATTTAAGGTATTAAACGTGCACTTTCTGAATCGACTGATCATATCACCACACGAGAATTTCTAAGAGCGGATGCGAAAGAGCCTACCAATTTTGCCGAGAAAAAGTATTTTCACATACCTTCCAGGGGTCTATTGACATTGGACCTAAGGCTTTACTTCCCCATCCGAAGGAAGTTGTGCTATGGATTTTTATCGCTCAAATAAAATCCGTAGACCCCGGCTGAGTTTGAACCCACGATCATCGGGTCCTGGGGTGAGCACTTTACCCCCAAGACAACCAAGGTCGATTATATTCTCTTAACAAATGATTTTACGTTTGGTTTAATAAACTGTTAATACACAACACTAAGACGATTTTACATTTAATTGCATCGTAGACTCTGTGCTGGGGGTCCGTGGTTCAATCCTCGGTCCTGGCACATATTTATCTGATTGCCAAACCTTTCCTTCACCTCTGACAAGACGAGTATTAATCACAACTTGTGAATGTGAGGAATGCCAGGCCTCCACCGTGGTTCGGATCCCACGTATAAACTGTAGGTCCTCCATTTCATCTCACAAACACCCTACCATTACACATTAGCGTGCGTATAAACCGAACGGGTAGTAAGACGTGGTGCTAATAATAATAGCATCGTAGACCTTCACAAATTACGTATTCAGGCCACCCTCACAAACTGGCACTTTTAATTAAAATAGAATAGACACGATCATTTAGACGTGAATGGCTAGCTTTATTTCATTTTAAAGTATTTGTGGTAGCCCATATCTAACCCAATTGACCCCTGATTGTGATAGTACTTGCTACCTATGATTTCAGACTTTTCCCGATAACACTACAATCGAACTTATTAAATTGGGTATCTTCCAGTAGCGTGTCATGGCTAGAGCCCCGTAAAAATTGTTATATTTTTAATTAAATCTCGTTTTTTTAAATCTCACTTTTTGATATTATTTCTTGTTTATTCATAATTACATGTTATCTGAGGTGTTTAAGTATTATTTACATATTGAGACAATGTATACAAAATTAAAATTTATTATTGAAAACCTTATATATTTGCTTTAAAATTTATTATTGAAAACCTTATATATTCGCTTTAAAATTCTTTTGTCAAGTTTGTCTGCATATTTCACAATTTTGTAGCCTAAAGTTAGCTTACACTACAGCAAAATACTAATCAAATTACAGCATGGTCAAAATTTCTGCTTAATTTCTTCTTAATTTCTTGTTTTTTTTTTAAATTATGTAAAAGTGGTGTTATTTCGTTTTATAGAAGGGTTTCGTGTAACAATACAATTTCGTTTCATTTCGCTTTTCAAAAACATTGTAAATCATATCTAAAAACTATCGAAGGAAAAAGTAGTTGATTACATCTTTGTTTTGGCACTTTTCGCTTCATCGCGTCTCACCATTTTTTACGGGGCTCTAGTCATGGCACGTCATCAGGGTAAGAAGATATAATTGTTCTTCATCACTCAGTAATGCACTCATTGGTCGTGTGTCAACGAACATACATCCCCATGTGAGATGTGTGTAGAGCAGAACCTTTATATAGTCGGTCAAATGGGGGAACGGCCTGGAGAGAACATATTACAGGTACAGTTTTTATTTAACAAGCTCTGCTTGACCTGGAAATACTCCACGCCACTCTGATGGCTTTCTCGTGCGTAGATAGACGGTGAACATGTGATGTATATGTCACCGGCAATGTGTGAAATCCAGGCGTTCTATAAATTGCCTAGGCTTTCTATATAATAACACAGTGGTTTTGGCAAAGTATGAAATAAATGAGTTTTACTGTTGTATTTATTTGGGTGACCTGGTGGTCTAGGGGTAAGGTGTCAGACTTCTGTGCTCGGGGTCCGGGGTTCAATCCTTGGTCGCGGCACAGATTTATCTGATTGCCAAACCCTTCCTTCACCTGTGACAAGACGTGTATTAATCACAACTTGTAAATGTGATGAATGCCAGGCCTCCACCGTGGTTCGGATTCCACGTTAAACTGTAGGTCCTCCATTTCATCTCACAATAATCCTACCATTACACATTAGCGTATGTGCGCCTAAACCGAACGGGTAGTAAGACGCGGTGCTAATAATAATAATAATAATACTGTTGTATTTCATACTTATTTGTCTTTTTGAAGTCCCAGAATAAGTTATCAATTCTTTTATCCAGTTCTATGTAAGTCTTGCACCGTTTTCTTGCAGTTTCACCTAATTCCTAGGTTTTAAGTTGGTCAGGTTAGGTTATTTTAAACTAGGGTAGTTAGGAAAGGTTAGGTTAGGTTAGATATTGTTCTCGGTAATATATAATGATTGGTTATTCTATAAATTTCCCACGAAAAGTATTAAATACAACAGCAAAAGTAATTTATTTAATACTTTGTTAAAACTTAGGCATTTCATAGACTGCTAGGTTTACACACATTGCCGTTCACATAATCACCGTTTAACATGAATGATAACAGGCTTCCCTTGACATATTACACTATGGCCCTATCTTATAAACTGCACCGTAGTAGAATAATTACAAGGTAAGCTTGCTGCCTTATAAGGTATAAGAAGAGTACGTTTGTTTCATTACTACAAAGATTTTAAGGCTCTAGAAGTACACAAATTACACTTACGCCGTGAGGCAATACAATAAAGTTGTTCCACTTTACAATCTTAGCCCGAATAAAATTCCACGTAATTTTAAAACTACTTGAGTTCTAGCGGCCAGCAATAAACTTGTTTTTTTTTATATCGATATATTTATTTCATTTTATTCTTTGTGTGAGCTTATGTCTCACTACCAATCCTGGTTTACCGTTGTTTTTTTATTGGATTAAGAAAAAAGATGGCAGAATGTTGAGGAAAATACTCGCCTTTAGGGGTGAAGAAGAGAGATGAAAAATAATTGGGAGGGGGGGACAAACTACTAGAACACTGCTCTTGGATTTGAGCAATCACCAACAATTTCTGACCCAAAGAGTTCGACGGCTTAGGCTGCGTATCCACCGATGTGAGAATCTTAGATTATGAAAAGAACGCAGATTTTTAGAAGCCCTCTTTTGTAAAACATTTTTAAGTTAACCAACACGGCGCTTCCACCAAAAAAAAGAAACATCCAAACGTAAGTTCGTGTTTTGATAATTTTAAAACGGGTAAAAGAAAAAGGTTATTAAAAAACAGGTTGTTTGTTGTGAAAGTTTTGACTGCCTTAAGTGACAGCAGCTCAACATATTATAATCTTGCAGATTATATGGTTTGGCGTATGAATACATGAAAGTAGATTTGTTAACGTTTGCTAGCGGTTACGAATGTAGGAGAGACTAGGAAAGTGGAGGCCATGGGAATGAAGTTTGTGAGGAGCATGTTAGCTGTCACGAGGAGAAACAAGATTAGGAATGAAGTCAGGGAAAGAGTGGGGGTTACAGGGAGTACATGAGATAATAGAGGAAGAAAAACTGAGATGTTATGAACACGGAATGAGGATGGAAAAAGAGAGGATGCCAAATAAAATGATGGAGATGAAGTACTTAGGAAAACGACTGCAAGGGAAGCCAAGAAAGAGATGGGAGGAGCGGATAGCAGAAAGTGTTTGAGTGAGAGGATAAGAATTGAAGAAATTAAATTAATAAGAATGTTGGAAGGAGGAGCAGATAGTATAAAGTGTGTAAGTGATAGGAGAGTAATGAAAGAAATTAAATTAGGAAGAATGGTGAACGAATAGAGGAAGATGGAGGTATTTAACTAAACTGACCCGGCCACAGCCTGGAAACAGTTTATGATGATGATTATGATGATAGCTGTTAGTTACCACCACTCCTACGCTGGATAGGCTTTTCTCTACCCTTCTTCTTCTCTGTAAGATACAAAACTTACCTTGCATTATTCTACTATGGCCATAGTCTATTCCACCAAGGTATGGTAAATGGGATTGTACACGTTTTTTTTTAACCTAAAAATAAGGGCGGTAGGCGTCAATCCGGCGACCACGCTAGTCACAAAAGATGGCGGGGAATGATACAGATTTCCTCATGGTTGATTTAATTTTTCACTCGTACGTTATGTAAAACAAAAAGAAACTAAAAAAAAAAAAGTATGTGTCTCTGTGATGTAGGCTGCCTTGGAATGTATTCCCATATGGCGAAACGTTGTAGGAGGCAACCACATATGTAATCTTGCTTAAGAAGGTAGGAGGTGGTTCTGTGCGTCTCTTGTAGATTCATTCATTCCGAAAGCAAGGTTCGGCCTCACCCATTCATTCATAACCAAACCCAGAAAAAAAAACTATATATATAATAAGATTCTGCGCGCCACTCCAAATTGGGTAGTGGGTCAGGTCTACTATGTTGAATTCGTCAATCAGTAAGATCTATAGGTCTCGCCATCAATGAAGGTGGTTAGAATATTAATTTTTTTTACTCCCAAGTGAGTCTTGAAATTGTTTTTAACATTTGTTGTTGTTATTTATTATTATTATTTATTATTTAGCACCGCGTCTTACTACCCGTTCGGGTTATACGCTTAAGTACTAATTACGCTAATGGATTAGGAATTGGGAAATTTGAATTTAGAGGAAGTGAACCCGTATTTGCGTGGAGGGAGAGTGGAAAACCATTTAGGAAAAACCACCCCCAGTTCACCCGACCGAGATTCGAACCTCGATCTCCCCGTCCTCGGTGGTCGAGCTCAACACGACTATGTTGTGGTTGTTAAGAAACTATTTGTTTCGTTCTTGAGTGACAAACTTTTGTTGCGAAATAATTCACCTCGGTTGTCTTGGGGATAAAGTGCTCGTCTCAGGACCCGATATTTGTGGGTTCAAACCCAGCCGGTGTCGACGAATTTTTCTTGAACGATAAAAATCCGTAGCACAACTTCCTTCGGAGGGGAAACAAAGCCGTCGCTCCTATGTCGATTGTGGTCATGTAAAATAACCCTAGAGTGTATGTGAAAATACCGTACCCGGCAAAACGTGTAGGTCATTTCGCGCTCACTCATAGAAATTATCGTGTCGGTTCAGAAAGTGCACGTTAAATACCTCCAGAAAATGGAATGTAAAATAAATGTTGTTGGGAAAGTAATACGTTATAACGTTTTCATTGTTATAAAAACAACCATTTAGATAAAGGTTCTGGGTTTGATTCCCGGAATAGTGGGAAAAATTATTGTTAGTGGTGAAATGTGAGTTTGCTCTTTAACAGTGATGAACTAACCTCAGGGGAGCTGGATGTTGTGTCTGTTCTAAATTTAAGTTAGTTTATATGTCGTGTGCTGATATAATCAGTCGGTTCAGAAAGTACACCTTAAATAGGCCTGCTTCAAATAATAATAATAATAAACTGTAACATAAAGGTTTATCAAAGTTCTACTTATTAATTACTATAGTTCTGTGAACAATAGATCTCGCATTTACATTCAAAAATTACCAAGTACATAATTTTAAGAATTATTTCATGCTATTATCGTTATTACGGTCTTAATAATTGTCTTTGGAAAAAAAAAAAAATTTGGATTTAAAGTTGAAATATAGGTTGGGGCCTAAACAATTAGACGGTTAGTAACTTGAAAATTAACACTTCAATTGAAAAGTATATATTCTTTAGCTAAATAAAAGCAAACGACATATTTAACTTTTTGAAGGTGAGCTCCACCTGACGTCAGACAAACCTCAACACGTTGTACATCACTTTCCTCAACATGGATCGTCAGAATGTTTCCACCCCACCCTGTATATTTCATAATATTTTTCCTTGGCGATCAAGTTTATATATATATATATATATATATATATATATATATATATATATATAT
>CABFWO010001262.1:105243-120467 GCA_902155825.1 Timema genevievae
ATTATTAGCACCGCGTCTTACTACCCGTTCGGGTTATACGCACTTACGCTAATGTGTAATGTGTAGGGTGATTGTGAGATGAAATGGAGGACCTACAGTTTAACGTGAGATCCGAACCACGGTGGAGGCCTGGCATTCCACACATTCACAAGTTGTGATTAATACACGTCTTGTCAGAGGTGAAGGAAGGGATTGGCAATCAGATAAATCTGTGCCGGGACCGAGGATTGAACCCACGGACACCCCAGCACAGAAGTCTGACACCTTATCCCTAGACCACCAGGTCACATATAATAATAATAATAATAATAATAATAACTACAAACAACATAACATCTGTCAGTGGCACAAAGCCTTAACCTTTTTTTTTCCTAATTTAATTTTAAATATTTTGACTATACTAACATTGTACTTTTTTTTCTTTAAAGATTCAAGGATTTGAATCTGGATTGGAAATTCGAATTTACGATTCGAGAAATACTGGCTTCGACCCATCTCTAATTTCAAAATGTTTTTTATTACTATCTGGCTGAAACATGTTTTGGTTAAACTTTGAAATGTTTTGATAACGTATAATATGTCTTCATTTGTTAGTTACTACAATGCACACTCGAAACTACAACTATTATAAACAAAAAAAAAAAGAAACTTTTTTTCGATCTAGCCCCGTGAGAAAGAAAATATAGGCAAAACTATGAACTGTACATCTGTGTAGATGCTGGTTGCCTATATAGTGGGATGAAGCCAATTATTGCGAAGAGACGTTAAAATGGCTATCGAGACACTTTTAAATTACATTGTAGCATTTTTGGATTCACAATACATGCGTAAAATAAAACTAAATTTAATACTTTAGTGAAATTGATTACTTGACCTTTTAAATGCGAATTATGGTCAATTTTGTTGAATTGAATGTGAATTAACGACAACATTCCAATAACCAAAACTGAAGTTCTCTCAGCCTAAATAATTTTATTTTCCCCAATCAAAGAACAAAGGTAAAATATGTGTTTGTACGGGATATTTTAACGACCATACAACAATTTTTTTACCTGCTTCGGTGGCCACATGGTCTAAGACTTTAAAGCGTCATTCTCACAATAGAATAAACCACCGATGACAGGGAGATAGGGGTTCGAATTTTGGTCGGCTGTACTGAGGTTTGAACAAAAATTGTTTCCCACGCACCCTCCATGCAAACGCTTAGTCTAAAATTTAACCTTCCTCATCCCTAACTCATTTGCCTAATTAGTACGTATGTGTATAGCCTGTACAGGTAATAAGATGCCGTGCTAAAAAAATACAATTTTTAAACAGAAATAAAATACTTTAGTTATTGACTTTGTATATCTTCCCCCTTAGATCCAGATCTGTGTGCTGTGTTGGTGCGCCTGGTTAAGTAGGCGTTGGGAGGAGGGGGTGTGGGGGTATGAAGGAGGACAACTTAAAAGTTCGCGAAGCTTGGGCGGTGGCTGATGTACCACATCCTGCACCCTCTCCAACACCCTTCCCAGTCGGAACAAGGTAGTGGCGGAAAGTGCCGTGATCCAAACGGCTCTTGTTTCTCTATCGAGGAATAACTTGCTTCGAGTAGAGCAGGCGATCAAGAGCTCTGTGGTTTCGTCAGCCCTCTGGCCGTACAATATGACCACACTCTTAATGAGCATTGTGAATTGTCGCGCACTGTGTGCTTAGTCCAGAGTTTCCAACAGCTCTGGCTGGTATCCAGTATCGTTTGTGGAGGGTGCGAGTAAGTCTGCGCATCCGTAGTTTATAGTTTCTAGCTGGTTTTGTATCCAGTATCGTTATGTGGAGGGTGCGAGAAAGTCTGCGCATCTGTAGTTAATAGTTTCTAGCTGGTTTTGTATCCAGTATCGTTTGTGAGGGGTGCAAGTAAGTCTGCGCATCCGTAGTTTATAGTTTCTAGCTGGTTTTGTATCCAGTATCGTTTGTGGAGGTGCGAGTAAGTCTGCGCATCCGTAGTTTATAGTTTCTAGCTGGTTTTGTATCCAGTATCGTTTGTGAGGGGTGCAAGTAAGTCTGCGCATCCGTAGTTTATAGTTTATAGCTGGTTTTGTATCCAGTATCGTTTGTGGAGGGTGCGAGTAAGTCTGCGCATCCTTAGATATAGTTTCTAGCTGGTTTTGTATCCAGTCTCGTTTGTGGAGGGTGCGAGAAAGTCTGCGCATCCTTAGATCATAGTTTCTAGCTGGTTTTGTATCCAGTATAGTTTGTCCATGTGTATATGTGTATATGTGTCCATATGAATCAAAAATTGGAAATATTCTCAAAGACGAATCGAAGTTTGAATATTTTTGTTGGTGGTTTTATGCTTGAAGTTTTTTTATGTTATTCTTATGTATAAAACTTTATACATTAAAATCGCTTGAAAAAGGTTTTATTGTATCAGGGTAGAAACATGTTAACTCTCATAGATTTAGATGGGATTTATTCACTATTTAAACCTATATGAAATCCGTAAATCTAGCTATAATAAATAAATAAAATAACCTTCGATATTAGCTAACATCAAGGTCATGACTGACAATAAAAACAACTTTTAGTTCAAGAGGTCTTTCCCCCATCACTCGTTCCAAACATTTACGAAATTATTTAAGGACATAAGACCCACCTCGGTGGCGTAGTTAGCTAGCGCGCCAGTCGTGTTGAGCTAGACCGCCAAGTACGGGGAGATCGAGCTTCGAATCTCGGTCGGGTGAACCTGGGGGTGGTTTTTCCCTAAATGGTTTTCCCACTCTCCCTCCGCGCAAATGCGGGCTCACTTACTTTAAATTCAACCTTCCCAATTCCTAACCCATTAGTGTAGTTAGTACTTAAGCGTATAACCCGAACGGGTAGTAAGACGCGGTGCTAAATAATAAAAGGCCTTCTCTAACTTCAGCCTTGGGCGTAGCTAGGCAATCTATTTTGCAGTCATGTGTGGAGGTATAGCATACCGCATGGGCTGAGCCATTCAATCTCTGTGTATGAATTGACTATCTCATGTTTAAAACAAAATATTCTCTCTCATTTTCAACTGCTACCATTGGTAGCACTGCCAACCCTCGCCAATGCGACCAAGTGTCCGTTCTCTATGCCAATGGACACATGGATAAAGGTTTCAGTCTTGTCTTGTCTGAGCTTGCTGGCGAAGAGGGATATCGTGGTTTATAATCCCGGTTGGTTGAGGGGCTTTTTTTTCCTTAATGGTTTCGCACTTCCATTTCCACGTGATTTTGAATACATTTCCTCCAAATTATTCCTTCATCATTCATCCCCCTTTTAGTGTTAATAACATTTGTATAACCCTGAATGGTTATTAAGAAGGGGTGGACGTAGACACAAAGCAGACAAGGGGTTGATATGATGAGTGTACCTCACTTAAAGGGTATTTACTTGGAGAGAGTTGGTAATAGGAGAATCTTGTTGAAAATCACAAGCGGAGAACCAATCTCTATACGTCTATTCGGAATTTGAGCTCCAACCCTCCTGTCGATGGCCAGCCAACTACAGCGTGAGTCTAATTTCTTAGACCATCAGGCCACCATTGCTTATGGTTTATAAGGTAAGTAACAAATAGTAAGTAGCTCTATCAAGGAAAGAGTGCGACCGAAATATATATGCACAAAACAAAGTGTAAGTCACTAAAAAAAAATAAAGTTTGATAAATATCCTGTAAAAAAACAAAACTAGGCCCCATAAATTGGCGGCGAGTTGTGTGTGTGCCCTTGACCCTCGCGGTGTCCGTACGAATGTCAACTTGTAGCCCGAGTGTGGGAAAGAAGGGAAATGCCCCTCCTGGAAACCAGACCCTCTCTCTCTTTCTCTCACTCACACACAAACACTTGTTTCATCAGGAGGCAGGAGGATTCAATAGGGTTCGTCCACTGTAAGGTTGCAGGAGACTAGCCGAAGACTTTTGATTGGGGATTTGGTTCTCGGTGACCTTGAACGACACCCGCTTGGGAGAGGCCCGCTATCAGGTTCTCGTCTAAACGTTTAAAACAACCTCTTTAAGGCGGTCGTCTCGATCAGCGAGAAAGTATCAATCGCTGTCAGGCCACAAATACAATGGTCTGTGCCTTTTTCTGGAACTACTTCTCTACTATGTCCAAGCGTGTGCTCCCTTTCGCTCTTCGCCTACAACCACTCTTTGATATGTCGGTAAGAAAGAGAGGAAAGGAAACTAATAAACTTGTTATCTCAAGTTAAAGAGGAAATCTGCTGCTAGTTCTCAAATATCTTTACATTTTCTGTTGTAAGCCTATAAAATAATTACTGTATTTGTTGGAGGAAGGCTAAACCTAGGGCCCTTTTTCATCGAGCCTGGTCCCACAGCTCGTGAATACAATTAAAAAGTCGTTGAAAATGAGACACTTTCACATTTTCAGACATTTGTTTCTACTAACAAAACTTAAACTATAGTCTTGCTAAGGAAAAGATCCCTGTTGGAATATTTCTACTGTAGTTTGGCGTGAATCATATTTTGAAATAACGCATCGTATAGTTAAATATCGCGTTAGAGCTGAATGTCCGTGCCCCCTTTGAGATGAACGAGCGACTGTTAACTTTTTCGTAAAAAAAACCACCCTCAGTAGACCCGACCAAGATCCAAACCCCGATCTTCTCGTTAGCGGCAGTCTTAGTATATTGTGATAGTGACGCGTTATTATATAAAAAAAACTACACGGTGGCCAAAGTTATCTGGCTTAGTAGGCTGAATGAACCCTTCGTGAAAATAATACTAGCTTCAGGAGAAAAAATAATCTTGGACACGAACCAGAGCCTCCTAGAACCCTCTCTGGTTGATCGGAGACCTAAAACGACGGCCGAGAAAATAAAAGAGAAACAGAAGCGGTTCCGGTCCGCGCCGTCACAACCGCTCCTTAACCGGAAATGGGCGTGCAGGACATGTCCCGTTGAAAGCAGGCAGGGGGTCTTCTGGAAGAACGCGCCTTGGTTTAGGGAGGAGGGGGGAGGTATAGAGGAGTGTTCACCCCCCCCTCTTCCCCTCCCCGTCAGTCCGGAGACAACATCGTCCCCGCCGAAAGATCGACCCAGGTCCTGTCTTCCCGACGACTCCAGTACGTGACGAGGCGGACAGGATACATATATCACGGGGCGGTAGTGTTTGTCAGTCTACCATGAATTGTAGTGGGCCACTTAACGGCATGGGGTCCGCGGGAAAATAAATTAATACCCGCAGTCTAGGAGGAAGGATATAGCCGGAGAGAGAGAAAGGACAAAGAAATAACAAAAGGAGAGATATACGATGGACAACAAAGTTGCTAAGACATTGTGATACAAATGAAACGAGGGGTGAGGGGGGGCTGTGAAACAATCGAAATGACACCGCGATGTTAAGCCCCTATGGTCCAAGTTTCATAGGAAGAACCTCTCATCTGACAGCTTGAAGAGTTACTCCGATTTATTTTTTCACGTATTCATACGTCAAGTCATGTGATATACAGCTGTCACTTTTGATAAATATTATCAATACCTATAAAATAACAATAATTAATTAGTAAAATGTTATCAATGTTGGCTGCAAAAAAATAATGTTTGTATTTTTCTCCTAGTCCCTTCCTATGAAAATTGGACTGTACAGTACATAGGGCTAAGACATTCAACTCGGGATTTTTTTTAATGTGCGCCATTTAAAAAAAATTAATATTGTGTCTCATCACACGTTTGAGTTATATTTCTATGTATTAATTACGTACGCTAATCTTTTAGGGATGAGGAAGGTTGAATTTAGAGGAAGTTTACCTATACAGAACCTCACTGTATAATAAGCTTCTGGTAGGCAAAAAAAGCCTTCCAGATGGTTATACGTAAGAAAGTAGGGCTATACATACGCGTACTCAAACGGGTAATAATACGCGCTGATTATCACAGAAAAAAAAATGTTCAAATTAATTCTAGGGTTTGCATTATATGATAAATAGCGCTCTAAACTGATTTTTTTGGAGGAAAATAGATTTAAGGTTGGTTCCCTTATGATTTTTTTAAATATATAGGCCTACATTTCGAAAATGGATGTAACGGTTTTATTTAGAAAGGGTATCTGGGAAGGTTTTTACATAATAAATAAGGAAGCATGTTTATATTTCTAAACTGTACTAACCAACTCAGTTGTCGAACGTTTTAAGGCGTCAATCTCGGGTTAGACTGACCTACTGATGACAGAGAACTCGTGGCTTGATGCCCGATCGAGTGTACTGAAGGTGTTTTTCCTTAAATAGTTCACCACTCTCCTTCCACTCAAATGCCAGTAGATTACCTCTAAGTTGCGTCTCCTTCCTAATCCCTAACCCACTAAACGCGGTTATAAATTTTAAAAAAACTATATTAATCCAAGGGTAGTTTGCTGTTGTTTGAAAATTTTAAATGTATTTATATTAAAAAGTATGTAGGTTTCGGTTTGTTCGTCCCATTTATTTTATGAAATTCAGAGATAATATATAAATTAGGTTAGAAAAAAATCGCAAGCTCCACCCAAGTACATTTTTCTACTCCGATGAAATTTTGTTGCAGTGACCCTGCAAATACTTCCCACGGAAACCACCCGTGGGCCATCTCATCAGCATTCCCGTGCGTAGACTTCATCCCGAGACAATTCCACGGAGATCAGGAGGAACTAAGAGGTAGATGAAAGATATCACTTGACGGTATGATACCTGGTGGACGATTTCTCCGACTGAACTAGTTCATAGGGTAAAAGAGAAATGTTTTGTGATATAGTTCCATAATATTTAAGTATTAAGTTTGAACAAAATCCATCAAACTGTTTTGGATCTGTGGTGAGGGACAAACAGACAGACAGACATAGGGACAGACAGAATGGTAAAATTCACTTTTTTTGGTTCTTGTTCACATAAATTGTAAAAAAAAAAATATTCATAATATTGAGATAGATTTGTTCACGATCACAATACTTTCTCTTGAAGCAGGTAAAATTCAGTTCAGTAAAAATATAACGTGATTGCACTTTGTTTAAATAATGAATAGATGATAAATATTATGAAATACGCAGGTTTCTCTAGTCAAGTCAAATAATGGATCAATGATAACTTTTTTTAAAGTTTAATTATCAAATCATTGATTTTTAGATTCAAATTTCGAATTAAATTTCATATAATTCAAATCCAGGAAACATTTAGATTTGAAATTTTTAATCCGATTCGAATATTTTATATATTGAGATTTGACATTTTTAATCCGATTCGAATACTTTATGTATTTTAATTTGAAATTTCTAATCCGATTCGAATACTTTATGTATTTTGATTTGAAATTTCTAATTCGATTCGAATATTTTATGTATTGAGATTTGAAATTTTTAATCCGATTCGAATACTTTATTTGTGTTGATTTGAAATTTCTAATCCGATTCGAATATTTTATGTATTGAGATTTGGAATTTCCAATCCGATTCGAATATTTTATGTATTGAGATTTGGAATTTCCAATCAAATACTTATCCCTAATAAAATTCAAACCAGGATTTTTTTTAGCCTCGCATCTTACTACCCAGTCGGGTTAAACGCACACGTGCAAATTAAACTAATGTATTAGGAAGGTTGAATTTAGAGGAAAGAAACTATTCAAGAAAATACACTCTGAGTACACCTTACCTGAATTCGAACCCTGATCTCCTCGTCACCGACAGTCCCGGTCTAGTGTGAGAGTGACTCCTCAGACCAGGCAGGGGTGGGAAGCCTTTTCGTCAATCGCCACAGGTGGCGAATTGGCCACGATAGTGTGGCGAATTTGAGACAGTATTATAAGTTTTCCCTCGACGTCGTGTGCTTGCTGTAACTTGATATCTCCTGCCCTATCATTGGAAGAATTCCTCAAGTTCATTAAGATATTCAGCAAATGTTTCTGCAAATTTTCACACAGAGAATTGTCAAATTTTGTATTAAAATTATCTTACCTTATCAATTTGAACAATTTTCATCATTAATTGTGTCTGAGAAGAGACAGAGTAACTAATGAAAGGGTGAGAGCGAGAGAGAGATAGAATGAGAGAGAGAAGGAGGAACCCCTTCAGGATAGGATAAAGAAGGTGAGAGTGAGGTGGTATGGACATGTGAAGAGGAAGGAAGATTCCAAGGAGGATGCTTAAAATGGAGGAGGCAGGCAGGAGGCCAAAAGGAAGGGGCAGGAGGCCAAAAGTAAGACACAGGAACAGGTGGATAAAAGGAGTGTGGAAGATTGTGGAGAGAAGTGGATGGAGAAAGGTGGTGAAAGGACAGACTTAAAATGGAGAGGCTTATGTTTGAATACAGACCCTGTCAGTGGCAGAACACTCTGCATTATGATGATGATGATGATGATGATGTGTCTGAGGCAGTTGTAGCTGAACAGTCAAAGTATTTTGAATAAACTTTTTCAAACATTGTGTGTTTTAGATGTTCCGATTGAGCAACCTAATTTCTCAATTTTTTACAAACTGTGGCAAATTTAACTTCTCATTCGCCACACCTGTGGCTACATTGGAAAATATGTTGCCCACCTCTGCCTTAGACGATTTGACCATCGAAAAGTGTTTAAAATTCATATATGTTAAAGAAAAAAAGGACGTACTTATTCTGAATGACATATTATTATTATTATTATTATTACTACTACTGACATAATTTTCTCCATCGATGAACATACGAAAAAACTCGCTTCATTGATCTAATGGTCTAAGGCGTCGCTCTCGTGTTGCACTGGCTTGCCAGAAGACGTGGATATCGGGGTTCGAATCCCTGTCCGGTCTACTGACGGTGATTTTTTTTTCCTAAATTGTTTTTCCACTTTTCCGTCGCGCAAATTCGGGTATATTATTTCAAAAACGCTTACTTCCTCATCCCCACCCTATTAGAATAATAATTATCATATATGCGTATAACCTGAACAGGTAGTAAGACGCGGTGATAAAAAAAAACTCAACGAAAACAACAGAAATTGACGCGAAAATTCTCGGCGTTCAAACTAAAATGGCGTCCGTCCCAAAAGCCCGTGTCACATCCAAGGTCATGTATGCTCTCGCAAGGCGATAGATATATCGGTCTGTAGGCCTTGAGGTTAACGTTCACCTCTGCGGAAAAAAAAAAGTTATGCTGTTCGCATCTTTAACCGGTCGGTTTCCGGTGGACGGAGGAGCGCCCCCCCAACCCTCACGCGTCTGACGTTAATAATAATCGCCACGAGCCTTGTCGTTGGCGTAGTCTAGATCAGATGAAGATCACAAACCTTCGTCGGAGTTTAACGAACAAATATGATTAAACTGATGACAATATTGACGTAGCCCTTCTACACTTCCTTTAGCATCATTTATTGAGCGTCTTACACTTTCTACACTTCCTTTTGTATCATTTATTGAGCGTCTTACACTTTCTACACTTCCTTTTGCATCATTTATTGAGCGTCTTACACTTTCTACACTTCCTTTTGCATCATTTATTGAGCGTCTTACACTTTCTACACTTCCTTTAGCATCATTTATTGAGCGTCTTACAATTTCTACACTTCCTTTAGCATCATTTATTGAGCGTCTTACAATTTCTACACTTCCTTTTGCATCATTTATTGAGCGTCTTACTACTGAATTTTATAACTGTCAATAAAGTTGCTTTCTATCAAAATTGGACTGTAAATATTTGATTCATTTTTGAATAGTTATATGAGGTAGTGCTCAATTTGACATAAGCCCTGTGATTATACGTTTAAATAATTTACTTATAGCTATAAAAAGAAGAGATTGATGAAAAAAATCAAATTAACGCTCCACGTTTCAATACCCGTTCGGGCTGCACGCATATTTATGTATATACATTATTAATTACGTTAATACCCACTTCGATGGCCGAATGGTCTAAGGTGTCTCTCTTGCATTAGACTGGACTGACGAGTATGGGGAGATCAAGGTTCAAATCTCGGTTGGGTGCTCTGAGTTTTTTATATAAAAAATTCCATTTTACCTCCAAGCAAATGTGGATACAATTCCTTTAAAAATAACCTTCCTCATCCCTAAAATCATTAGCATAATTAGTATTTATGCGCATAGCTCAAACGGGTACTAAGACGCAGTGCTACCAAAACCACGTTACTATGATAATGATGAGGAGGCTTTATTTTTAGAGAAAATTTATCCGCATTCACTAGTAGAGAGAGTGGGAAACAATTTAGGAAAATAAAAACCTTCTCAGAATAGACAGACGGGATTTGAAATCCGGACCTGCACCCGTCGTCATTCAAACGAGATTAAATTAGTTTGACATTTAGACCGCGTGTCCACCGGTGGTAAGAGGGGAAAAGAGGACGCGGGGGAGGTACAATCCTTGTTCTTAAAAAAAAAACTTATTCGGAGTTGCTCAGGGTTTTTTTTTCGTCCCACGACCTTGTTTTGCAAATATATTTTAGCAGTTCAACCGTCATCCTTGATCCCACCATCTTGGAAGAAGGAGGGCTAGAGGGTGTTGTCTCAAAAAGTTATTTAAACTTTTTATTGTTATTTATTCAACCTTTTTTCTATCTCACTTTAAAAAAAAAATTAAAAAACACTTTTTTTTGCATATAAATATGCACACAATGATGGAGGGGGGTAAGCCACGAATCAACAAAACAAGGACAAAGAGGGGTGTTAAAGCCCCCCCTTACCACCATCACCTCCCACCACTTTCCGAATAATTCTTTTTTTTCCCACTCTCTCTCTTTTATCGCCGTAGTTAAGTTTGCAAGTCACGAAGATCTCCCAAACCACGCTTGTGTGTGACGTCATAACCTGCCACGTGATGTGTACGCGTGGCTTATTTCTTCTACAGTACAACTATTTTATATCACTGAGTCAGCTTTCACACCGGATGAAACAGACACACAACACATGGACACATACAACATGTGTGGACACATGTACCATCGGTGATTGAACACACTTGTTAACATGTGATACCTTTCAGATTGGTAAGGCGCATGACACGTGACTGTTTGCAGCATATGCCACGTGCAACTCGGGGATTGAGTAGACTGGTTCACGGTGCCGTGTTTGACGTGCAACAAGCGTCTGGTTGTTGCTGATTCGGTCAATCTGTGCGGAACTATCTTAGCGTTCGGCCAGACTGACAAGCGTGCTAGCGAGCGTGCAAGCGACTGGGTGGCCAGACTGGCGAGCGCGTGACTAGCAGATAGTTCTCGTTAGTTGTTGACGAGGAGGCTCCGAATCTTGGCTCAGTGAACTGAGGGTGGTTTTTAACAAGTGATTTATTGTTGTGGTTTTCTCCTCCTCTCTCCACGCTAGTGGTGATTCTTATTTGTAAAGGCCTACTTTGATAATATTGAAGTATTCTAATATCAGTNGCACTCAATGGACCAACATACAATAATATTGCCTAGCGCCTGTAAACTAGACTGTACCGGGTCGAGCGCGCGCGCTTGAAAAATAGGATCAGTTCTAACTTTCGAGCGCGCGCGCTCAGTCGCTCGCTTGCGCGCTCCAGTCTGGCCACCTCTCATTGCAACCAATGTGTTCTATTTCATATTTTAGTCGCTCGCGCAGTCTGGCCGCCCCCTAACAATTCAGAACACCATGTGGGGAAGACCAGCAATAATTTAACATTGATTTTGAATGTATTGTTGAAAAATATCCTGAAATTTCTGTTTACACATGGAAGGATTATTCCAAGACGCGCGTGGCAGAGAAGGTGTGGAAAAGAAATAACAAGAGAAATGTTAGAGAAACTAAAAGAAAATTGTACAGATACATTTTCAGCAGGGCAAACGGCACACCTGTAATTGATATCTTATTTTAGGATACGATACTTGAGGATACATGGTTGACCTGGTGGTCTAAGGGGTAAGGTGTCAAGACTTCTGTGCTGGAGGTCCGGGGGTTCAATCCTCGGTCTCGGCACAGATTTATCCGGTTGTCAAACCCTTCCTTCACCTCTGACAAGACGTGTATTAATCACAACTTGTGAATGTGTGGAATGCCAGGCCTCCGCCGTGGTTCAGGATCCCACGTTAAACTGTAGGTTCTTCATTTCATCTCACAATCACCCTACACATTACACATTAGCGTAAGTGCGTATAACCCGAACGGTTAGTAAGACGCGGTGCTAATTTTAATAATAATAATAATAATAATAATAATAATAATAATAATAATAATAATAATAATAATAAACTTGAGAATACCACAGCTAAAAATTCTGCGAAAGCATTTTTTTTACATCTTATGATATCCTAATAATTTGCTAATTTATACGTTAAAGAACTATACGCACGAAAAGCTATTTTGAATGCCTGGGTGAATCCAAATACCCCGTTTCTTATTTTCTACTTTTGATAATTGACAGTTGCAGAAAATTCTCTTCGTAAGACAACTCCTTTACGACTAGATTCTCCCATGTGCCATGTGCTCATTCTATATGAACGTTCGTCTCGCATGTCACATCTCACATGCGGTGTGCTTCATTAAAAAGTTGCATGTTTCATGCGCAGCATTCGGTGTAAGGTTGGACGGAAGGGGATGCGAGAAAGGGCCATTGTTTTTGAGGTTTTTATGGCAAAACTTTTTTTTTCGCCAAAATAAATAAAATATTGCTCCAGTACAAACATAATTTTAATTTTCTTCATAAAATGTTGATATCAGCAGTTGTTGAATATCTGTTAAGGGTGTCCTGGAATTATAATGACAACATTTTCTCTTCATTTAAAAAGTTTATCATCTAATGCCGCTATGCTCATGACGGATATTCAACAACTGTTGATATCACCATGTGAAGAAAATTAAACTATGTTTCTACTGGAATTTTTTTTGGGGGGGGGGGAGGATTGTTTGCAATAAAAACTGCAAAGACACTGCCCTTAACTAGTGTTTCCTAAATCCTGACCTTAATATATTGATTAATCCTGTCTAATAATTTTATATTGCATATTAACATTTCATTTATTTTTATTTATTTATCACCGCGTCTTACTGCCCATTCTGATTATACGCATATGTACCAACTACGAAAGTAAGTTAGGGATAAGGAAGTTTGAATTTATAGGAAGTGTAACCGCATATGCGTGGAGGGAAAGTGTAAAGCCATTTTATATTAAAAAAAACCTCAGTGTAACCGACCAGGATTCGAACCCTGATCTCCCTGTCACCGGCAGTCTATAGTTTTAACACGAGAGTGACGACTTAGACCGTGCGGCCACCGAAATGGGTGGCTGAGTTTCAAGCGGGAAATACGTCTTATTTGTGTTGTAAGAGAACAAACGATTGTACAATTAATTGTAAAGGACTAGCGAAGCTTAGAAGATGGGAATGACATTTAGGTTACATAATATCAAGTATCATACTCGTAGATTGAACCCGGGACCTTTGGTCTAACCTGACAATGAGCAATCCAAGATTCTTCCAATGCTCTGTGTCACTCTTCACTCATAGTTTAAGGGCATAGTCTGTAATGGACGTGCGGAAATCATCAGCTACATTGAGCCAATCCCCTGAGTAAATGATATCTCATTATTACCAGATGATTTCCACAGGTTCATCACAGACTCTGCCCTTAAAACTTATGTGTAGAGAATAACCCTGAGCGCGGGACAAATCCTGGTAGAGGAATGGCCCACTAATCCAAGGGCTCCGGGTTCGTTTCCCGTGTCCAAGTGTTATTGACCAATTTACAAATTATTATTATTAGCACCACGTCTTACTACCCGTTCGGGTTGTACGCAATTACGCTAATGTGTAATGGTAGGCTGATTGTGAGATGAAATGGAGGACCTACAGTTTAACGTGGGATCCGAACCACGGTGGAGGTCTGGCACTCCTCACGTTCACAAGTTGTGATTAATACACGTCTTGTCAGAGGTGAAGGAAGGGTTTGGCAATCAGATAAATCCGTGCCAGAGCCGAGGATTGAACGCCGGACCCCCAGCACAGAAGTCTGACACCTTACCCCTAGACCACCAATCTACAAATCAACATTTGTTTGTCACTCCTGTATGACAATGAATCCTCCATGTATTCCAGAGCGTCTGCGCTGGCTCGAGGTTGACATCACTAATGACTGCGCGCAGCAGACGTGCCCCCCCGGGAGAGGGGGTTATAGGACCAGACACCCCACAAGGGGCCCCCCCACGAGAGAGAGAGAGGCGCAAAGGACACTTGTTGCTCGCCGCGCCTTCTCGCCTGACTCGCTGAAAGCTCAAGTTCACTTCGAGGTGGTCTCTGCCCTCCACCCCCCACCCCACCTCCCTACTCCTCTTACCGTCTATAATTTCCCCTCCCTGCCTCGACACCCCCCCTCCCGCCGAAAATAATCACAAGGGGGGCCCCCTCTCCCCCCCCCCCGGTATAATTTTTTGGCAGCCACCGACATTGAGTTTGACTAGACATGTTTTTTAACGTGATCACCCGCCTCGGTAGCGGTAGTTAGTTAACGCGCTAGTTTCGTGTTGAGCTAGAGTGCCGAGGACGGGGAGATCTAGGCTCGAATCTCGCTGGGGTGAACTGGGGTAGGTTTTTCCTAAAAGGTTTTCCCCACTCTCCCTCCACGCAAATGCGGGTTCACTTCAGCTTATAACCCGAACGGGTAGTAAGACGAAGAGTGGAAAAAAAATGAAAGGGGACGTGAGAAAAGGCCAGTGATTTTGATTTTTTATAGAAAATTTTTTTTTGTCCAGTTCATGTTGATATCAACAGTTAGTTGTTGAATATCTGTCAAGAGTATAGCGGCATTAGATGACAAACTTTTTAAATGAAGAGAAAAAGTTGTCATTAAATTTCAGGACACCATTGATAGATATTCAACAACTGTTGATATCACCGTGTGAAGAAAATTAAACTATATATGTTTCTACTGGAGAAATATTTTATTTCTTTTGACCAAAAAAAAAAGTTTTACCATAAAAACTGCGAAATACTTGCCGATTTCTTGCGTTCCTTTCTAACCCCACCTTCTTAAACTCTTCCATCATTTCATCATTCGCCCGAAAAGAGGATGATGATGATGATGATGATGGTTAAAAACGAATAATATAAAGAGAAGACTGGTGGTATTATGCTTGATAAAAATTAAACATCGCTTTCTAAGGGATAACTTTTGACTGTCCTCTCAACATCGAGGTGGTCTAATGGTGTTTTTTTTTACCCTATTCCACTCCCTCCGCCCCTACAACCCCTTCCCCCCTCCTGAGCCCGCTCCACCCAAAACCCCCCTTACCCGGCTCCATCCTTT
>CABFWO010001262.1:120585-161152 GCA_902155825.1 Timema genevievae
TATATATATATATATATATATATATATATATATACATTTAGCACCACGTCTTATTACCCGTCCAGGTTATACGCATATCTACTAAATTACGCTAGTGCACTAAGGATGAGAAAGGTTGAATTTTGAGGAAGTGTACCCGAATTTTCTTGGAAAAAGATAATGGGAAAACATGGGAGGTGGGATTTTTAAAAATGTACCATTAGATTTTTTTATGATGTTCTATTTTCAAATAATTACAAAAAAATATTCACATGTCAAATTTTGTTGCGAGCCACCAAAAATCTGTTCGCGACCCTCAATTTGCAATTTCACTTGGAATTTTTTTTTAAGGATTTGAGTCTCAAATCCTTGAATCTCGAATATCCTTAAGGATTAGAGGTTTCATCCCTAATTTAACACTTTACCTACAAGATAAAAAAAACTTCCAACAGAATACGCCGTCATCTACTGTACAACAGAATAACTTTTTTTTTCTTTCTGTTCTTAACCTTAGATAGAACTTTACTTCACGGTGGTCTATATTTTTTTATCTTTGGTTATTCCAAAAAACCCTTCCCTTTCTTCGTGCCTCTCCCCTCTCTTTACCCTTCATTTCTATCGCCTCCTCTTCACCGCCTTCTATACCTAATTAAACTAGTTACGGCGAATACTGTTCCAGAAAAGGAGGGGGAAAAAAACACAGTACTAATTATTATGATTACATGTCAGTTTTGAAGGCTTCATTACATCGTTCAGAAAGTAAAAAGAGCCCCCACCGTCCCCCTCCCTATGCCCTAAACACCCCCCCTCTTTCCCATACCCAACTTTAAATTATCTATTGTTTTAAATTAATATGAACCATTTTAGTTTGCTTCCTAAGTATAATAGCTGTTATCTTACTTATTATAGATGAACATTAGATTAAGATGCCAAAAGGTAGCGTATAATATTTTTCTTGTTTTTGATAATGTTACCTACCTACAGACCTGTCCTTTTTAAAAGAAAAAATGCCACTCTTATAAGATCTGAAACATTATTTTCCCCCATTAAATAAAGTTGTATTAATGTGTTTAATTTACATTCATTAATATTTCCAGCCTGTGGTCTCGATAAAAAAATGTTATTCAAGCCATATATTTTAACACTACCGGCTGGCTAGGCCTGTCGTAGCTTCATATGCCTTATAATTTATCTTAAGACTAGAACAGGCACAACAACCAGTCCCCGGTCGTTAATTTATCAATGTGAAAGGTTAAACCCAATGATACATTTTCGGCCATACCGGGTATTGAATCTGGGACCCTTAGCTCAGTAGGCAGACAGGCTACCAATTGAGCTAAAGGTTCTGACCTATTATTGGGTCTGATTACAAGTTCTCAAAGCATTTATTTATATTTATATAATTACTAAATAATTTTAATTAATATTCAGCTGGAAATTGTGGCACATATGATAAGTACATTGGGAAAAGGAGGGTAATGTCAAATTTTTAACTAAACTTGAAATAATGCTGCCATCTTTTGGACAATCATGAGACTTTTCTAATACATTATGTTTAAAAGAGGTCTCTGGCATATTTAAATTAATTAGAAAAAAAGTATTTGCTGAAATCCTTATGAGGGGCTTGAGATGTAAAAGTTGTCCAGGAAAATGTAATGTCACCCCCCCCACCCCCCACCCCTACCATCACCCGTGACCTGAGCAACCAGGGATACGGCGGACAAAATGTGTCCATTAAAAAACTTAGAAACCATTTTAACACGATAACTTGTAACCAACGCTGCAACGAACCACAAGTATACAATATTGCTAGGGCAAAGACAAGTAAGAAACAAACTCTCAACCTTACGGGGGTTTTGCTGCGCTCCTTTTGCCAGCTTGAGTCCTTCAACACTGGGCTTCGCTAGTGTCGCTGCTGGGTGAAGATAGGACTAACCGCAGCGATCCTAGTGTTGAAGGACTCAAGCTTTCAAAAGGAGCGTAACAATTTTAACCTGGAGGTTGAGTGTCTTGGTATATTATTTGTCTGTGTGCCAGGGTCAACCTCAGTGGTAAAGTGTTCACCCCCGGACCTGATGTTCGTGGGTTCAAACCCGTCTGGGGTCGACGGATTTTTCTTGAGCGATAAAGATCCGTAGCACAACTTCCTTCGGATGGGAAGTAAAGCCGTCAGTCTCATGTAGATTGTGGCGTGTAAAATAAACCTGGAAGGTATGTGAAAATACCTTTCCCGGTAAAATTGATAGGCTCTTTTGCTCTAGCTAAGGGATCTCCAAACTTGTTGCTATGTAGGCCACATAATATATTTTACACATTTTTGCGGGCCAAAGTAACTCTCACCTGTTCTTCAAGTAGTAGTATTTTTGCCCTGAATGCCTTGACATGCGCAAATAGATCATAAATCAAATTTGTTTAAACATGCAAATTTAGACTCAAGTCATATGGCCGGTCACGTCTATAAAAAAATTCCACTTTCCAAGGCCAGTCATTGTTTGATAAAAGTGATCGAGGTTGATTCTTTTCTGTGAGAAATGAATCAATTTATATGTAACATATTTATAGTAATTAGACAATGTCATTACTTATTTTTCAAAATTTAGGTAACATCTTTCGGAACTTTCCTTTTATAACCCTTTGCCGGTAGACTTGGAACTACCTAAAAATCGTCACAGTCAAGCCGTTCTGTTGTCGGTATAAGGAATGGCGCCTGCGACTGAAAATGAGGGTTTACAATTCCGACAGCACTCTGGTTTGGTGTCATGGGGGGAGCACTCTGGCTTGGTGTCATGGGGGAAGCACTCTGGCTTGGTGTCATGGGGGGAAGCACTCTGGCTTGGTGTCATGGGGGAAGCACTCTGGCTTGGTGTCATGGGGGAAGCACTCTGTCTTGGTGTCATGGGGGGAATCACGCGTGCGGACAGGAACTGGACATGTCAAATATAATAAGTGGTTAAGAAATAACAAAGAGAAACAATCAATTAGTTTTTTGATAAAATCTTGGAACGGGCTGAATGTGGCCCGCGGGCCGTAGTTTGGAGACAGCTTCTCTAGCTACATATTAAATACTTCAAATAAATGAATTAAATTAAAATAGTGTTGGGAAGGAACTACTTGTAAATTTTAGTCAGTTTTTTCACGCCGGATGAGACATACACACAACACATGGACACATACAACATGTGTGGACACATGTACATTCAGTGATTGAACACTTGTTAACATGTGATACCTTTCAGATTGGTAAGGCGCATGACACGTGACTGTTTGCAGCATATGCCACGTGCAACGCGGGGATTGAGTAGACTGGTTCACGGTGCCGTGTTTGACGTGCAACAAGCGTCTGGTTGTTGCTGATTAGGTCACTCTGTGCGGAACTATCTTGCGATTCAAAGCACCATGTGAGGACAACCAACAAGAATATTATTTAACATTGATTGTGTATGTATTTTTGAAATGTATCTGGAAATTTATGTTCACAGGTGGAAGGATTATTCTAAGACATATTTGGTAGAGAAAAATGTGGAAAGATGTATCAAGAATTTGCCAGGATGCTTTGCTAATCCAAAAGGTCCCCCATAAGCACCAAGAGTTAATACATAACTTGCTGAACCCAAAAAGGTCGTTTCTTCTTTCGCATTCTGACACTAGCAGCGGATCCTCTCCTATAGATGACCCTCTAACTACCGGATGCTCCCATGTGCCATGTCTCATCCTCTGTGCTTCAACATACATGTTGCATGTCACACCCTCTGTGCTTCATCATACATGTTGCATGTCACATTCTCTGTGCTTCATCATACATGTTGCATGTCACATTCTTTGTGCCTCATCATACATGCTGCATGTCACATTCTCTGTGCTTCATCATACATGTTGCATGTCTCATTCTTTGTGCTTCATCATAAATGTTGCATGTCTCATCCTCTGTGCTTCATCATACATGTTGCATGTCTAATTCTCTGTGCTTCATCATACATGTTGCATGTCTAATTCTCTGTGCTTCATCATACATGTTGCATGTCTAATTCTCTGTGCTTCATCATACATGTTGCATGTCTAATTCTCTGTGCTTCATCATACATGTTCACATTATCCTCCTATCGACGTCTCGGCTTACCAAGGGTATCTTCAGGTTTCCCAACTAATGTTTTGTGTACACGCTTGTTATCACCCACACGTTCCAAATGATCACCCCCACCTCAGACACGTGTCTTGATTATCCTTCATATGTTTGGGCGATGAATACAAACCATTAAGTTTTTTTTATTACGTAACTTTCTCCACTCTCCCATTAATTTGTGCCTAGATATTGAAATTATTTATTTTAGGGCTGGTTGTTTAGTAATAGGTGTGTTGATTTGAGACAGGTGTTTTTTTGGTCGTTTAAGTACCAACATTCTTCCTGCTTATCTCGATTCATATCTAGCACAAAAGCGTGAACTAGGCCCTATACCGTTATTGTACCCCTTAGCTAAACAACGTCAGACCCTTTAGCTCAGTCGGTAGCGTGTCTCTCTACTGGGCTAAGGGTTCCGGGTTTGATCCCTGGCATGGTCGAAAAAAAAACATCGGTGAAATGTGGGCTTACCTTTTCACAGTGCTGAATTAACGATCGGGGGACTCGTTGTTGTGCCTTTCCTAGTCTTAAGATAGATTATAAGACACATGAAGCAACGACAGGCCTAACCAACCGGTGGTGGAAAAATATGTGGCTTTAATAAAAAAAACTGACCACAGGCCATTGGCTGGTAACGGTAATGGGTGTTTAAAGTTTAAACAACATAATAAATTTAAAAGTGATATACCCGCAACGCTGGTTGAAAGGTCTAAGGTGTCAGACTTGCAATAGAATGGACTTTCGATGACGAGAATATCGGGGTTTGAATACCGGTCGGATGTATGGAGGGAACTTTTCCATAAATGTGTTTATACTCTCTCTTTCCCCACAAATTCTGGTACAATAAATCTAAATTCAACCTTATTCATCCTAACACATTATCATAGCTACAGTAGCCCCATGACTTCTTTGGTGCTGACTGACAGCTGACAGCTGACTTCTGACAGTCAAAATTTAGGTATGTACCTAAATTTTGACTGTCAGAAGTGACAGCTGCTAAACACATGTTTTTTGCAGATCATATGGTTCGGTGTAGGGATACATAATTTAGGTCTGGTAACTTTTCAAAGTCGTCAGCTGTCAGCTGTGAGCTGTCAGTCAGCACCAAATAAGTCATGGGGCTACTGTAGTAGTCAACATATGCGTGCAGCCCTAACGGGTAGTAAGATGCAGTGTGGATGTCGAATATAGGTTAAAGTTAGTTTGTAAGTTGTTTATTGACATAACTATATATTTGAATAAATCACACCAGTATATGCCGAGAAAAAAAAATTGGTTTAAGCGTAGCGATGTTTGGGAGTTTTATTCTCTAGGTTTTTTAAATCATTTTTTTTTAATATTGCATGTAAATAATAATAATATTAGCACCGCGTCTTACTACCCGTTCGGGTTATACGCTTAAGTACTAATTACACTAATGGATTAGGAATTGGGAAAGGTTGAATTTAAAGGAAGTGAACCCGCATTTGCGTGGAGGGAGAGTGGGAAACCATTTAGGAAAAACCCCTCCCAGTTCACCAGACCGAGATTCGAACCTCGATCTCCCCGTCCTTGGTGCTCTAACTCAACACGACTGGCGCGTTAGCCAACTACGCCACCGAGGCGGGTAATATTACATGTAGAAAAATGTGAAAAAGTACAGCTTCATCAAATAATATTTTATGGGAAACCAAACCATCATAAAACCCAACAGGGCTCTATTTTTTATTCACATACTTGTTGGGTTTTTTTTTCCCCTCTCGTTGTTGTGTCTGTCAACTAATTGTATAGTGATAATAAATATGAAGGCCACGATTCGGGTCACGATACAGCTTTAGAAATTCAAAAGAACATTATGAATAAATAAAAAAATAAAAAAAGAGCCATGATTTGGGAGGGGTAGTATGGGTGAATGCACGGAGTGGGAATAATTAAGTAAGGGGGGGGACCGTAAATACCTGCAGGAGAAACAGCATGCAAATCTAGGAATGTTTTTAGCATGCTGGCCTAAGGCCATGCACGACTTAAAAGTCTGGGTTGTCTTGTTTTTTGTTTTGTTTTTAATAAAAAAAATAATCTGTGGTGAGGAGGATTCTGATAGGAATAAAAAAAACAAATATATTTTTACTTTCTCACGGTCCCTTAGAGAGAGAAAGTACTGTGATTGTCAAAAAGAAATCGAAATCGACGTTTCATAACCCACAGAATCTGATTTTTTAATTATTTTTTTTTGGCGATGCTGTTTTTCTGTTACTGAGCCTAAAACCGAAACCATTCGACATACCTTAGGTTTTAATAAGGTTCCTCAGAGGATTTTTTGGAATTATCTATCTACAGTAGTCCTAAAATTAAGGGTACTTCAAACGAGTGGAAACTTCCAATTTTTAACAAATTATCTCCGTATTAATCACAACTTGTGAATGTGTGGAATGCCAGGCCTCCACCGTGGTTCGGATCCCACGTTAAACTGTAGTTCCTCCATTTCATCTCACAATCACTCTACCATTACACATTAGCGTAAGTGCGTATAACCCGAACGTGTTTGTAAGACGTGGTGCTAATAATAATAATAATAATAATAATAATAATAACAGTCTAAATAAATCCTAGTATGTGTGAGCCCTTCCTAGGTAGCAATCCTGCATACACCACTGGATCTCTTTCGTGTCGAAGCTTCTAGCGCTAATTCCAGACCTAAGCTTGTGTTAATAGCTTGAAATAAAGAAAAAAAGAGACAACATTTACTACAACATATTAACATCAGTAATATTTTTAACAAAAAATACCGTCCGTCGTACATTGTAACTTTTCTTTTCTACCTCTCATTGCATATCATCCAACCTTTTTACAGCCAAGGATAAATAAAATTAAGAAAAAATGTTTTATCTAACAGCTCTTCGATCACTGTTATGCAATCTTCAACGGCCCCTTTTTATATGTAGTTTCAATTTTGACATAAATACAATGGATTTAGTTAAATTTTGTTATATTTGTCTATTCTATGTCCATTTAAAAAAATCATATAATATATTATTCCTATTATGGTTCGACTAAACAAAACATTACCAAGAAGACTTGAATTTCATAGCTATTTTTTTTCCTTGGAATAAACAGGTATTCTAACTTGTATGGTTTATTTTAATGTAACCACTAGAATCAAATGGAGGTCTAATTAAATAAATAAAGCTGCAAAGTCTAAACTACAAGTCGAGTCTAAAAAAAAAAAGTAAAAATATCTCTTTACAAAAGTAATGGAATGACGAAATTATATAAATTAAAAAAATAAACCTGTTTTGATAAATAAACTAGTAAAGCAAATGGTGATGTGATATTCAATGGTTATCCTTGCCAAACAAGAAATTTGGCAACATGTTAAAACACTTCAGAAGATAACTTGAGTGCTTTGTTAAAGAGTTACCCGTTAATTGTATATCATTAGAGTCGTTTCAAGGTGGGAGGTAACGCGACTTAATTTCAGTATGTTTGCAGTTTTTATAGCAACACTTTTTTTTTTGAAATAAATAAAACATTGCACCAGTAGAAACAAAAGAGTTTAATTTTCTTCACATGTTGATATCAACAGTTGTTGAAAATACGTCATGAGCGGCATTAGATGAGAAACTTTTTAAATGAAGAAAAAAAGTTGCCATTAAATTCCAGGATATCGTTGACAGATGATCAACAACTGTTGATATCACCGTGTGAAGAAAATTAAACTCTACGTTAGTACTAGATAAATATTTTATTTATTTTGACCAGAAAAAAAGGTTTTGTTATTAAAAAGTTCAAGAATCTTACCCTTAATTCGTGTTCTCTACACTAACACCTTAACGAACACTTTCTGAACCGACCGATTATATTTTACAAGCGCATCGGTGGGCACGCAGGTTTAACGTTGAGTTCGTCTAAGTTTGGTTTGCCGGTGTTGTCGGGGTTCGAATCCCAGCAAAGTAGACTGGGGGACTGGATGTTCCAACGAACGTGGGAACCATAGCTATGTTAGCATATGCACTTCAGACTGAGCTAAGGTCGATTCACAAACGTTCGACTCTGAACAGTTTTAGTATCATTTTTGGTGACCTGGTGGTCTAGGGCTTGGTAGGTGTTGCTTTTGCAACTTTATCAGAACGTTAAGTCTTAGGTTACATTCAGAATCGTAAAGGTCCTAAAGTAGGTTATATAGGTGTTTTTAAAACTTTACCTAATGCTAGCCAAACCCTTCCTTCACCTCTGACAAGACTTGTATTAATCACAACTTGTGAATGTGTGGAATGCCGGGCCTCCACCGTGGTTCGGATCCCACGTTAAACTGTAGGTCCTACATTTCATCTCACAATCACCCTAACACTACATATTAGGGTAAGTGCGTATAAACCGAACGGGTAGTAAGACGCGGTGATAATAATAATAATAATAGTATTATTTTTTTTAATCTAGAACGGTTAAAACCGATTTCTTTTGCCGAACGGTCTGAGGCGTCACTCTTGCAATAGAATGGACTGTTGATGACGGTGAGATATGAGTTCGAGCCTTGTCGGCTGTACTGAGGGTGGTTTTTCCTAAAAAAAATATGATTTTCCACTCTCTCTCCCCACCCCCCCACGCTAATACTGGTGCACTTCCTCTAAATTCAACCTTTCTCGTCCCAAATACATCATCTTGATTATTACATATGCGTATAACCTGAACGGGTTAGTAAGAATCGGTGTCAAAAGAAATTTTCTCCATATTAAAAAAATAGTTTCAGCACCTTTTTGTCTGCCCATTCGTCAAACAAAGCAAGTCAAGTTTCTCGTCTATTATTTCTGGAATCCGACTCATTTATGGCAAAGGCGTTGAGGAAAAAAAAAAGAAAGAAAGAAAGAAACTGGCCTGACGACACGGACGGCTTGATTTCTTAACACGCCGAAGAAGCGCTGTTCACACAAAAACTGGAGTCTGGTTAAATTAGAAGTTTAGTTTGGCGTACAGCCATAACGACCACTAACATATAACCTATTTCTCGACATTTATATGCCGTAGATATTTTGTAACTGTCTGGTACGTTTATACCAGCCTGACTTAATCTTACCCGTCTCAACATTTTAGCTTCATTTTTCTATTTACAAGTGGTCGGGTGTAAGGTCGTTACATTGTACCACCAAGTAGCAATATAAACTGCTTGCTCCAATATTTATGTGCGATCGATAATTTGCACCAATGAGACATTCTTACATAAAACCGGGTGCCACATTGTCTACTTGTTACTACAGGGTGCCTCAAACGTTACTGTACAGGAAAATACCATGTACCTCGTCACAGTTCCTTCTGTAGCAGATTTTGGAAATGTCTCTTCATATAATATCATATATAATATCATATTAGGAGGTGGTCTTCAGTCCTTAAGGGGAAATTTCTAACATATGTTATAGGAAAAACTGTTATGAGGTACGTGGTACTTTAATGCATACTATAGCCTATTATACCATAATATACCATACCATACCATATCATACTATACCATACCATATCATACTATACCATACCATATTATACTATACCATACTATATCATACCATAATATACCATACCAAACTATACTATACAATCCATAATATACCATACCATACCAAACTATACCATAATATACCATATCATACTATACTATACCATACCATAATATATCATACCATACCATACCATACCATACTACAGTCAAATTTTCATAGGAAGAAACTTATCCTACATATATAAAAACTACAAGATCCACTTTCAAGTTATAATTCAAACCATACGTCACTTTTGACAGATGTCACTTTTGACAGATATTAACAATACTGTCATGACCTGCCCTCCCTGTGGGCTGGATCTGTCGGGATAGCTTGCGGGGGAAGGGTTAGGTTGCAGTCAAGGTAGTTGTGTGGGTTCGAAATAATACGTAGGGTTACGAATTTTGGTTCAATAGGAGTTATTAAATAATGGTAAGAATGGTGATGTTTTAAACGAAATATAAGAGAAATAACTTATAAGAGAGTAGACGCTCGTACTCGGGGAAGAACTGGCTTATTAGTGTAAACTTAGACCGATGGAATTTATCTAGCACCGCATCTTACTACCCATTCGTATTATACGATTAAGTACTAATTACGCTAATGGGCTAGGAATTGGGAAGGTTGAATTTAGAGGAAGTGAACCCGTATTCGCGTGGAGGGAGAGTGGAAAACCATTCAGAGCAAACCACCCGGACTGAGATTCGAACCTTGATCTCCCCATCCTCGGCAGTCTAACTAACACGAAACTAGCGCGTTAGCCAACTACGCTACAGAGGCGGGCTACAAGTGCTAATGATGACCTAAATAGTAGTCTTCGATTTTAAGACAGAGTGTGTGATGGATGTGTGGGAATCGTTTTCGGTTCAGTTCCTGTTTTCGGGTGTAATTTTACAATTTAAAGAATATGATATTTACATGCGGCTATAACAGTAATTAACAAATATAATAGTTGGCTATTTAATCCATCATAAAAATATATATGCAATAAAAAGGCTTTAACTACTTGCATCCTGCTGGATATAATATTGATTTACAAATATCTGCTTCAAAAGTAATAGCTAATCCCTCCCAACGCAACCCTCTCCAGTCTAGTTACAGTCTCTCCAGGAATGTGTAATACCTCCTTCAGGAGTAATAGCTACCCTCTCCAGCCTAGTTACAGTCTCACCAGGAATGTGTAATACCTCCTTCAGAAGTAATAGCTACCCCCTCCCAACGCAACCCTCTCCAGTCTAGTTACAGTCTCTCCAGGAATGTGTAATACCTCCTTCAGAAGTAATAGCTACCCCCTCCCAACGCAACCCTCTCCAGTCTAGTTACAGTCTCTCCAGGAATGTGTAATACCTCCTTCAGAAGTAATAGCTACCCCCTCCCAACACAACCCTCTCCAGTCTAGTTGCAGTCACACCAGGAATGTGTATTTTACAACTATACAAACAAGGAGGATACAAAGTTCATGACCTACATTATCTTCTCATCCCGACAACTGGGCGGCGAACAAAAATTAGGCATTTATAAAAATTGATATTATTTTAAAATATATTTATTTTACATAAATGCTTAAAACTTATTCAAAACTGCCTAAAAGTTATTTAAAAAATTATTTAAAATTGCTTAAAAATTACACAAAAAAAAGTCAGACCAAAAAAATATTACCTGAAATCCAAAAGTCGCAAAAATGACTACAAAATAACCTATAAGAAATAGTTCTCACAACCAGGGGTATCATGAGCTTTGTCCGTAATTTACCGTAAATAAAAGATGTGAGATGTCATCTAAATCGTGGCCGTGCTTTGTGACACTCTTGCACGGTGGGAGCTCTGCCGACCGGAAGTTAGGTCCATTGGTCTTGCGCTAAACTCAATAAAGGTGGAGGAGAAGAATGTTGGACAAGTGTATCGAGGTGGTCGTGTGTTTGTGTGTGTGTGTGTGTGTGTGTGGGAAGTGGCAGCATCCAGTCGGCCTTGGAACCCAAAGAGATAATTTCGTGTCCTTGTCATCTTAAAAGTACAAAATAGAAAGCGAAAATGAAGGGCGCGAAAAGGCAGGAAGGTGAGAGTCCTTCTATAAGTCTCGGTGTAGCAACAACGTAAGTCACCAAGCTTCTTTTTTTTTTCTTTTTTAATAATTTATATTGGCAATCAAACATGCCTGCAGGATTGATTCCTGTTTATGTTCTTCGTAACTTTACAGCTTTAATATCCTGGTGTCCTTAGCGGCCCGTTTTAAAGACAAAGTTTCATTTTCAAAGTGTCTTGAATTTTTATTTTATCTGTGATAAAATAAAGAAAAACGACCAGGCATAACTGTTTCAAATATTTTTTACTAAAAGCAAACAATACGGTTGGATTAAAAAAACAACAACAATAAATCAAGTTTTATAATATCAGTAGGATAATGAAAGTGTGACCGCAACGCTTCTTAATAGGGAAAAAAGGGACAGAGCCACCTAAAAGGGTGGCGACCATAATAGGCACCGTGCTTAAATGGGTGCGGTGTCACCTATGGTGTATCAAATAAATGGTACGGTGCAACGCACGGACTTTCTCGCGTTGTTATCTTAATATACGGTCCCGGCACAGATTTATCTGCTTGCCAAACTTTACTTCACCTCTGACAAGACGTGTATTAATCACAACTTGTGAATGTGTGGAGTGCCAGGCCTCCACCGTGGTTCGGATCCTACGTTAAACTGTAGGTCCTCCATTTCATCTCACAATCACCCTACCATTACACATTAGCGTAAGTGCGTATATCCCGAACGATTAGTAAGACGCGGTGCTAATAATAATATCTTAAAATATACATTTACTAAAAACTCATTAAATTTGTAAAAAGAAATAATAGGTATATTCCTTTTTTTGTAGAAATACTACACCAAAGATCATAAATGAAATGTTATCACTTACTTACTCTATGGTATTAGGAAATAGGAACAAGGTTATAGACAAAATGAGAAAATAGAAACAAACTTTTCTGTCCACTAAAGAGCATAAGAAACATTTATTTTCAAAAACTTGAATCAATAAGTATATAATATATTTTCCTATAGCTCGAAAATTATTTGTTTTATAAAAATATTTCTCAAATACAAGATTGTTATCGTTAATAGTACTGCAACTTTACAATGATAAGTTATTTTGTATCTCAAATAATTGTGGAGAAATTATGAAGATTGGAAAATTTTCCGCCCATGTAAAGTATCCTCAAAGTCATTTTCATGAGAAAATAAGAATTTACATCTTTTTTATAGTGATACATAATGCCTAGAAATAAAATTTAACCAAAATCGTTAGAGCAAATTTCGAAGAAAAAAAAATTATTTTTCTCTTTTTGCCCTTCAGTAAACTACCCTTAAATTTATGGTTAGATATTAAAGTCCAAAAAACCCCTTGGGGGGGGGGGGTACCCTATGAAGACCAAAGATACCAATTTTTGCCCAATCGGTAAAATAGTTTCGGCTCTAGCCCTAGGTACAGACTGACAAACAGACGGCATTGAGAGAACCACTTTTTTGATTTCAAGGGATTATGAAACGTCGACAATAATCGAGATCTCGATTTCAAATTTTTGACGATTACAATCATTTTCTCTCCGAGGGGTCTAGAGAAAGTAAAAAACAACTAAAATCATAGTAAAAAAAAGTGTTATAGATTAAATATCCTAATTTTATATTTTTTCTCCTCTAATTCTTACAGAAATTAAAATGCCATAATTTTTTCGGTGTGTTTTTATGTCTGTAATAGAGCAGAGTTGCACTCAGAGGGGGTAAGCTTGGCATTTGACCCCCTTCCCAAAACCCCAAATTGTTTCAATAAGAACTTGAACTATATAAAGTCTAACTAAAATACAGGATGAGTCATTCGGGACTGAACACAACTAAACAACGTAATAGAATTAGGTATTGTTATTATTACTATTAGCATCGCGTCTTACTACCCGTTCGGGTTGTACGCACTTAAGCTAATGTGTAATGGTAGGGTGATTGTGAGATGAAATGGAGGACCTACAGTTTAACGTGGAATCCGAACCACGGTGGAGGCCTGGCATTCCTCACATTTACAAGTTGTGATTAATACACGTCTTGTCAGAGGTGAAGGAAGGGTTTGGCAATCAGATAAATCTGTGCCGGGACCGAGGATTGAACCCCGGACCCCCAGCACAGAAGTCTGACACCTTACCCCTAGATCGCCAGGTCACCATTATATATTTTTAAATCAAAATACAATTAGAATTAGTTTATCTGAGGAGAAAAAAAATTTCGTTTTTTTCAAAAAGAATTTGATGTACTATTCCCCATAAGTTGTGTCATATGTGCAGGCTGAACAGTAACATATTTATTAATATCCTCTCCAAATTTGATAGAACGTTCATCTACAGAATATTGGTCTCATTTTCTCACGTTCTACTAAACAAAATATCTCGACAGGGGAAAAGTGTTATTTGCTACCCCCCTGACAAAATACTCAAACTTTGTGAAAGAACTGGCCTTCAACATTACTTACCCCAATCTCCATCAGGCTACTCTAATTTTTTTAGGTATCTAACGTACACTTATTTTAGCACCGCCTCTTACTACCCGTTTGGGTTATATGCTTATGTACTAATTACACTAATGGCTTAGGTTTAGGAAGTGCACCCGCATTTGCGTGGAAGGAGAATGAAAAACAATTTAGGAAAAACCTCCATTTTACCCAACCGGGATCGAACCCCAATCTTCCCATCTTTGACAGTCTAATCCAACACGAGAGTAGCGCGTTAGACCACGCAGCCACCGAAGTGGGTAACGTGCCCTTGCTGAACCGACTGATTATATCAGCACACGACTTACAAACTAACTTAAATTTCGAACAGACATAATAACCAGCCCCCCAGCCGTTAATTCGTCACCGTGAGAGAGTAAGCCCACTTGTTACAAATTATACGTTTTTAGGCGATACCGGGAATCGAACCCGGGACCCTTGATACAATGATCAGACACGCTACTGAGTGAGCTAAGGTTTCGGACTTTGGCGCGATATTTTTTTAGACAATAGATCGTGCCGCGGCTGACGCCTGATTAGTGGACCCTTCCTTGAGGACAGCGGAGTTGGAAAAAAAAACTGCATGGCTCCAGTCAAAAGGGGTACTTGCTGTATCATAGTCAACTAGGACGGAGGTGAAATATTCACTCTGACTAGCGTTTTGGTAGTCATGAGACAAGCACGTGTGATGATCCCGTCAAACTAAATTTTTATCATAAAGGCAAAAAATGATTCATAAGATGCTAAAAAAAACCCATGGCTTGAGCCCACAAACGAGGTATACCAACCAAGTGGCCACAGTGTGTTGGCGAATATAGTGCCAACATTTGTGGATCGAGGGTCTCATATGGTCATCAAAGCGAACTCTCTCAGTTTTCTAGACCGGAGTCGTTACTTTTTTTTCCCCATTAAAGTATCTTCTCATTTGTCCTCAAGGGGATGAGTTTGACCCCGTTATGGACACCCTGACTTCACAGATAATTTGGAAGCACAAAAGGTCGAACTTGGGACCAGAGGCGTACGCAGGATTGCTAAGTAGGGAAGGGGGGCGCTCAAGTGGGCTTTGGGCGGAGATCCCCCCGAACTGGAGGCAAATTTTTTTTACCATTATAACAACCTATAAGCTTTTTTTGGAAGGTTTTTTATCGGTATTTGTTAACTTGATCATTTTATATGAAAGATAGGTAAGGGGTTTAATCCTACTGACCAAAGAATAAAGTTTCAGAGCGTGAAGATATCACACTTCCATTCCATGAAAGATATAGTCTGTCCACTCTTATGAAATAAATACATTTGGTGATTGATATAGACACTGTTTCTGATCGCCTGCTATCTTCTTTGCTCACAATGTTCAACTAGTCATAGCCCCCAGATTTTGAGGCATCTCAAAGCTACGGTAGAGGANGCCACCAACTCTTTAGCACTAGACACAAAGAGTTGGTTAATTAGCAATAATCAAGAAAAACAACAAACACGGACATCCATAAATACTCGTCTTGTAAAGATTTCCTTTCAAGGCCGTACATAAAAAAGAACGATGTTTCGGACCAAATATTGAGGAGGGAGGATCTTGTTCGCCCTGGCACAAAGTTGCGGCGTAGCGGTTCCGTGTGAGCCGGGTAAGTGCTGTGTCTAGTCGGAGGGGTACTTAACACACTATTTCGGTGACATTGGGCCGATGGCAACCTCCCAACCTGTGGATCCAAGACACAGGTAGATCTGGTCGGCGACTACACGTCACTGGCAAGTCGGCCTTGGGTAAGGACAACGTACTTTTGATTTAATGAGTACACCTGCTTCATGAAACTTTGATAGGGGGGCCTCCTTTTTATCCCCCCCTCCCCCGATTTTCATGAAGAGTTAATAGAGTCAGGATTGACATTCTAGGTCTAAAGTTTTGTCGATTGAAATGGTTAAGTTTTGATTTTGAGATTTATCGAGCTAAAGGTTCTGACTAAACTGAAGGGGCAAAACTACTTTTGAGCTGTGTTTCGTAAACAAAGATGGCGATTGTTATATATCTGACATAACAGCTGATAGGTTAATATATATATACACACAAAATATATACAAAATGGCCTTTTATACTCTTTTTTTATCTCCGCGTCTTACTACCTGTTCAGGTTACACGCATACATGATAATTATTCTAATAGGGATAGAGATGAGGAAGGAAGCATTTTAGAGGTAATCTACTCGCTTTTGCGTGGAAGTAGGATGGGAAACCATTTAGGAAAATAAACCTCAGTACACCCAACCGGGATTTGAACTCAGATCTCCCCGTCATCAGTAGGCCAGTCTAACAGGATAGTGACGCCTTAGACCTTTCAGCCACCGAAGAGGGTAATATACCATTTTAGTTGTGCTTTCGCCTATTTGCTTTGACTCGGAAGGTTGGTTGTTTGATCCCCAGAGTGGGTGAATTTTATTCTTTTGCAAGATCATTTACGAATGGATAAAATGGGCAATTTCTGTAAAGTTGGAATCTTCAAATTTGAATTAAATTTACTTTATCTAAGTTAAATCGAGTCCTTAAAATATACTTCCAGTATAAAATTTATTTCTTCACAATATAAATAAATGGTACAACGCAATGGTAGGCCATAATGATTTCTTATGCAGTCTATTAGTTTGTGAGAACATTTCCAAAAATCAATCATCAGTAAGCTACCCCTTAATAAATTCCTTAGAAAAACAAATACTATTTTGAATATCATATGAAACACTCTTCAAATATAAATTTGGAATCAAAATTGCCTATGCTATTTTTAAAAAAATACAAATTTCCCAAAAATAAATCATTGGTGAGCAACTCTCTAATACATTTTTCGTAGTAAAACGAACGTGCATTCTTATTTATCATGAAAAACATACCCTAGATACCCATTTTAAACCACAATGGTAGATTTACAAAAAATTAAATTTTCAAAAATAGCTAGTTGGCAAACTAGGCCTATCCTTAATTTGAGAACAAAAATCAATTATATTTTTTAATGCCCCAAAGTATGACCATATGAAACATAAATATCAAATTTAAACTCAATCCATTAAATCGTTTCTGACCCATGGACAGACAGACAGACTGACAGAATTCTAAAACCAACTTTTTTTGGGTTCGGAAGCAAATAAAAACTTCAAGATACAGCAACAGCTTGAAGTATAAAATGTTCACGATTGCGATACTTTCTCTATATGAGAAAGTAAATTCGGGTTTTTGCCCAACCGGGTGTGTACAAAATATTTTTAGCACAGCGTCTTACTACCCATTCTGGCTATACAATTATTTACTAACTAAGCTAATAAGATATGGATGAGGAAGGTTGAATTTAGTGGAAGTTTACCCACAGTTACGCCATTTATAAAAAAAAACCACCCTCCATACACCGGACCGGGATCAAACCACGCTCTCCCCGTCATCGGCAGTCTAGTCTACTGCGAGAGTAGCCCCTTAGACCATGAGGCAACTGAACAGGGTGTGTGCAACAATTATTAGACTATGATTTAAAATTCATAAGCTTGCTGTACGAAATATTTTAAATACAAAAACTAAGACCTTCAAAAATAAAACTCATATGTGGTTATAATTTAGTTTCATCTTCACATTTAAATAACTTAAAAAAAGAATTATTATAGACATTTTTCTTGATTATGCAGTATTTTTAATAGGTTTTATTTTATTTATTTTAAATTTAAAAAAAAACCAACTGAAGTGCAACATTGCAATAAATTAATAGCAACATCTTCAAGTTTAAATTTTGCAGTTTAAACCAATGATGAAACAGAATAGCTTCTTTTTTTTTTTAGGCCTGCGAATGTACATTACAAAATATGTATTTAAGGTCGAATTACGATCATTTGCCTTATTTAAGGGTGTTTTACAATATTGAGCTGTAGTTTGTTATCTAATTGAAGGTTTTGATCGTACGGTAAGTTAAAGCGAAACGTCTGAAAATATAAATGAAAAAAAAAACAGGTTTATCTTATATCATATGTTCTTAGAATATCAAAACGGAATGAGGTAAGAGTCCTCATTGAAGGTCATACACTTGACTTGACTACCANNNAAAAAAAAAAAAAACCTAAGAACCCATTAAATATTTTGCATTTTTTTTACCTTAAAACTAATGATTGCATGCATTTCCATTTTATTCGACAAGAGGTTTACCAACAAATAAAACCAAATAAAAGGTTTGTCTTGAAAAGATTTTTACTTCCCCCCCTCCCTTGTTTGAATAATCTTCGTAATTTGGCCGCATTCTTTGGGATGTCTTTGAAAACCGGGCCTACGCCCTTGAAAGGATGACCAGAATTGGATGGTACAGTCCAATTTTCATAGGTAGGACCGTTTCTGAAAATAAGAACTGCTTTCACTTATTCATACGTCAATTAATATGATAAACATATGTCACTTTTGATAGATATTGCCAAAACCTGTAAAATAACTATTATCGATTTTGACTGAAAAAAAAGTTTGTATTTCATATTTAAAAAAAAAGACCTTATCTATGACATTTGTACTGTGGTAGACTACTCCACCCAATACTTTTGGCAACGTTGTGGGTATTTATATGAATGAGAAGTTCTGTTTCAGGGCGGTAAATGAGTAGGGTGTGTCTCTACAAAATATTTGTGATAGCGACTTTTATTATGTTGTGATTTTGGATGGATGCGCACCTGGGCGTGAATCACAAATTTAGGGATTAGCCCTCAGATTTATAATTGCATTCGTCAATAGTAATTTATATAAAAAAAAGTTTACTAAGATTATAAAAAAAACTGAAATTATTTGTTATTGAAAAAAAAAAGTATTTGAATTAATTAATATCTAAGCGTACAGCCCGAATGGGTATTAAGACGTGGTGTTATATATATATATATTTGAGTATTTAACTTACACTTTTCATAATACGTCTTACAAACTTTTTAACTTAGAATATCACGCCTAATATTACACACCCAACACTATCACCTAAATATTTAATTATTATATTCTGAAAATTGAAAAACGACACCTGGACACGGGAATCGAACCCGGGACCTTTGGCTTAGTACACCAATGCTCTAAGCCAAAGGTCCCGGGTTCGATTCCCGTGTCCAGGTGTCGTTTTTCAATTTTCATAATATGGTATCTAGATGGAGTAAATCCTCACTAAAAGCATAAATAATAGCTTTGGCTATTTAATTTAATAATTAGATAAGACAAATATATCACAATACTTCTCTCTCCTAGGAATCACGAAAAATTTAAAAAATTATATTTCAATAATATACCACCCGCTTTAGTGGACGAATGGTCTAAGGCGTCGCTATCGTGTTATACTGGCCTGCTGATGATGGGATGATCGAGATTCGAATCCCGGTCAGGTCTACTGATTGTATTTTGTTCTAAATGGTTTTTCACTCTCCTTCCACGCAAATATAGATAGATTACCTATAAAATTCTTCCTTCTTCATCCCTACCCCATTAGAGTAATTATCATATATGCGTATAACCTGAACAGGTATTAAGACGCGGTGATACAAATAATAATAATAATAATAATAATAATAATAATAATAGTGCATCCTCAGTAAGCCATTCTAAGAAATATATTTTCAAATGACCGTTTACAGTGTTCATTATTTAAAATAAAACAAATGAAATGGTAAGCTAATGTTCTTTCAATAAAACTATTTATCCGTGATTATTATACAACTCCTTAACCAGGATTGCCTGCTAAACAAGTTTATGTATGTATCGAAAAAAAAGTTTGAGAGGCTTATTATGAAACCTTTCATACAGAAAACGAGACATGAGCGGCTTTAGCACTATCATTAAAGTGATGTGTTCCTACAATACAGTATCTTTAGCCGTGTAATACAGTGTAGGCCTACTGATTCCTATATTGTGATCTCACTGTTCGGAGTTTGGTTATTTATTTTTATTAGCCATGTCCAGTCTCTTATTCGCGGGTTCTCGTTGTAACATTACGTTAAGGAAGGGCTATTAATTAAATCACACTCATTTTGGTGGCCGCTTGGTCTGGTGTATACCTTGTCTGTGTGATCGACTGAGTGTCTGGTGTATATCTTGTCTGTGTGCTAGGCTGAGTGTCTGGTGTATACCTTGTCTGTGTGCTAGGCTGAGTGTCTGGTGTATATCTTGTCTGTGTGCTCGACTGAGTGTCTGGTGTATATCTTGTCTGTGTGCTAGACTGAGTGTCTGGTGTATATCTTGTCTGTGTGCTAGACTGAATGTCTGGTGTATATCTTGTCTGTGTGCTAGGCTGAATGTCTGGTGTATATCTTGTTTGTGTGCTAGTCTGAGTGTCTGGTGTATACCTTGTCTGTGTGCTAGACTGAATGTCTGGTGTATATCTTGTCTGTGTGCTAGTCTGAGTGTCTGGTGTATACCTTGTCTGTGTTCTAGACTGAATGTCTGGTGTATACCTTGTCTGTGTTCTAGACTGAATGTCTGGTGTATACCTTGTCTGTGTTCTAGACTGAACAAGAACAAAATTCTCCTAAAGTTGTTTATACTGTGCACTCAAGCAATGCTACCCAACCAGTGTAATCTCAAACACATCTTTTAAAACTACTATTTACCATCGGCCGAAGTTGGAAAAATCTGGTCTCGTCGTGAGATAATTTATGTTTTTATAGACCTTCCATCCCTCCAAATCCCCCCAACCAAACACTTCTCATTTAATTACATGACGTGATCTAAAATTAAGTGCCGGTCTATTGGTCTGTTATACTCCACTAGCTCTCCCCCCCTCCCCCCCTCCCACCCCTCCCTCGGACAAAACTTTTAAGGACCACATATTTTGCAAAACGAACCATCGCTTGGGGAGAGGGAAGGAAGGGTGCCAATTTAAATAGGACCGAACTATGTCAATATGGTTTTAAGAGATGAAGACAAATATTTATTTTTTCCTCATTACATTTCTTAACTATGCCTATTTAACTTAAAATAAAATAAATTTTTAACATCTTATCAATTATCGGACATGAATTATTAATAAAAACAACGTTAAAGTGTTTTTAATTTTGCTTAGAGCGACCTAAGCATAGACTGTAATATTTATTTTCGAATACAGCATAGTTTGAAAACAAGGGCTGAAAATGCAATGTATTTATATTATTTATTTATTTATTATTATTATTAGCACCGCGTCTTACTACCCGTTCGGGTTATACGAACTTACGCTAATGTGCAATGGTAGGGTGATTGTGAGATGAAATGGAGGACCTACAGTTTAACGTGAGATCCGAACCACGGTGGAGGCCTGGCATTCCACACATTCACAAGTTGTGATTATTACACGTTTTGTCAGAGGTGAAGGAAAGGTTTGGCAATCAAATAAATCTGTGCTGGGACCGAGGATTGAACCCCGGACCCCACCAGAACATAAGTCTGACACCTTCCCCCTAGACCACCAGGTCATCCAAATGTGTGTGTATATATAAATTTAAAACGTAGAGAGATTATTTTTTTCAATGATTCTCGTAAATTTAGTAAGTAAATGAACCGCGCAATTTCAGAAAATGATAGTTTCTTTCGACAACAATTTCTCTAGTTCTGCCAATTTGATATTAATAATTTTCTTTTCTTAAAAAAACTACTTCTAGAGTTATCATATCAAAGTTAACGAATTTTTTTTGTTGCACTGCGTCATACTACCTCTTCAAGTTATACGCATATGCACTAATTACGCTAATGAGCTAGGGATACGAAAGATTGAATTTAGCGGAAGTGTACCCGCATTTGCATGGATAAAGAGTGTAAAACAATTTAGGGAAACCACCCTAAGCACACCCGACTTGGATTCGAAACCCTGATCTCCCAGTCATTGACAGTCTAGTCTATTGCGTTAGTGACGCCCTAGACTATGTGGCCACCGAAGCAGGCTACACATTTTTAGTAGCGATGTTGGTGAATGCTGGAATGCTATTAGGGTTCCTGTTGTCGCGCGTCATACGAAATATATTTGTTGGGGTAATGGGAAGGATGACAGTGAATCTCCCCAACTCAAGGTATTCTGAAATTTGAAAAAAAATTCATGTGATTGGGGATAGTAACTTGTAAAATTTGAGGCAATAAATTTGGCCCTTTAATCAAGGTTCTTGAGCAGCCGTATTTATTTTTAGAGTTATTTGATAGTGATGGATTCTCCAAACCACAAGTGTTGTTTGTTTTTTATATTCATTCATTATCATTGCGTGTAGGAAAACAATTAACAAGTTTCGGTTCAAAAATCTCCAGACCCGCCCCGGTGGCGTAGTTAGCTAACGCGCTAGTCGTGTTGAGCTCGACCGTCGAGGACGGGGAGATCGAGATTCGAATCTCGGTCGGGTGAACTGGGGCGGGTTTTTCCTAAATGGTTTTCCACTCTCCCTCCACGCAAATTCGGGTTCACTTCTTCTGTATTCAACCTTCCCCATTCCTAACCCATTAGAGTAAATAGTACTTAAGCGTATAAACCGAACGGGTAGTAAGACGCGGTGCTAAATAAATAAATAAATAAATAAATAAAAATCTCCAGGCTTTATTATCAAATGATCAACTTATAAAATTTTGTCTGTACAAGTCTGCGGTAAAGAACTTTCATAATCGAAAGTACTTTGGTGCAGAGTAATACTAGTATTTCCCAATTCAAGAACTCGACTTTCCACAAAATCTCTGACTTTCAAGCTTTTCCCCCCAACATTGGTGGAGGGGAGAGGGAGACAAATCCTCTAGCCCTCCCTAAAGCGAAGTCACTGTTTTAAAATCTCTAAAAAAAGAAAGTATTTGCTTATAGATTTGTAGAACTACAAAATGTCTGAACCGACACTAGCGCTTTACTACGAAGATCGTGACTTTTACGAACGAAAAAGTTGACTTAGACGGCTGTTCGCCTGGTCACGAATCGTTTAATTTTAAATCCTAACTCAATGTCCATATAATCTTTGTCTACTTAACATATGAAGGTGAATATTTCGTTAGTACAACATTTTATTGTTGTTTTTTTTTTCACCCCCTCCGGACGTGTTTCGAGTACATAACAACCGCCGCCCACGCCACCACTTGATGGAAGCGTCAGATTCGCGTATTACTCCATTCATTTGTTCGGTCCATTGTCAACTGATTTGCAGCCCGCGCGCATGCGCGCGACGCAGAGGTCACGTCGTCTGCTCATTGTTGTGAGCGGGGCACGTAGAAGGCTATGGTTGGCATTTTAGTCACATTGTTGCGTCAGAGCAAGACCGTCCTACAACAATGGTGAATATGCTTTATATATAATTTCTTAATGTGTTTCTTTCTACACCTTCTAGAAGCCTCTAGATGACCTAGATAGTCTAGAAAGCTTACACCTTGAACACTTACAATACAGGCCACGGGACAGAACCTAACAGAACCGAATTTTCTATATATTTTTTATGATTGAATTTTCTTAAAGCGTTTCATGAATTTAAAAGAACTTTTTTTACGATTGAATTTTCTTAAAGCGTTTTATGAATTATAAGAACGGGGTGAGGAGTTGGCGTTTTTCAGTTTATATTCAAAAGATAAACTCCATTTTAAATATTCAAATTTTGTTCGCCTTTCGCCGACAAGCTTACCTACTAGCAGTATATATTTTTAAATATAACAGTTTAAAAGTAGGTAGTTTTATTACTAAAATAATAGACGTTATATTTCATATAGGTTTCTAAAATTCTTGTTTCTTAGTAATATATTTAATATATCCCCTCTTTTTTTTATTGCATTCATAAAGATTCAAAAACTCAAGACAACTCCATGTTTTATTATAATGACAAATTCCAGTAGTACTTACCCCACTTTTGCTCGGTCTGCCTCAACAACTTGTATCCTGGATTAGATATTAGATAAATATCTATAAGTACATTAAATTTTTATTATTATTTAACTGTGAGGATAAATATAAATTGCCCTAATGTTTCTTCTTTCATTGTTGTCATGTCTTGATTCGGTCCTTAAACATATGAATCGTTTTCTTTATTTGTCACATTGGCTATTAATTGTCAAAATCTGGATTTATTTCTAAATAATTGGTAGTTGGATAAATGTTAGGGGGGGTAGATAAACGTTCAGTTGTAAGCCGTTCACCAGAGAGGAAAAAGGATATAAATGAATCTACAAGGATTGCGGTCGGATTCATAGAGGAAGGAACAAGATCACCCATGTGGGTTTTACAAATGGGGGGGAGGGATTGTAGTCCCATCTGCTGAGGGTGTGGACCCCCCTTCCCCTCCTCGAAAGAAAATTTCAGGAATTTAACCAGGTGGGGGGAGGGGGGGAATTCTAGAACATCTAAACATAATTCTGAGCTAATTGTATGAGTTTAAAAGAGCCAATTTTCGCAACAACAACAACACACAAAAAAAGTTTCTGAAAAATTAACAAAAAAATAAAATCTAGTTTTAGCTGACCCCATTGTAAAGAAACATGATATTTTTCGCAAGTTTATTGAATAGAAAAAAGAAAATTAACTAAACATTTAACCAAACAATATTTTAAAGTTTTATTTTAGAGACACTAATCACTACAGACACTAACATAAGTTTATAAACATACTCCAAAAAAGGGGAGCTAGAACAGTTTTAAACAAATTACTTACACCCAAATTTTCATAGGAAGAGCCTTAGCTTACATCAAGAGAAGTTACTAGATCCATTTTCAAGTATTCATACGTCAAGTCATGTGAACTGCAGCTGTCACTATTGATAGATACACACAATCATTACATATAAAATATATCAATAGCTTGGTTTTCACTTTACACATGGATAGCTATGAACAAAACAACTGAAAGAAAATCATAAGGATTTTATCATATTCATTTAGAAAAAAACCCATTAAATCACAAATACACAATCAATATTGATAATGGTGATTTTATTATAATTTAACAACAACTTTGTATTTAACTGTTCAAAGATTGAGTCCCATACCCTTAAGGCTCTTAGCCCTGTCAAGTGCAAGTCTAAAACCTATTTTGTTGGATGAAGGGCGTGGCGTGGTTTCACAACCGACCAAAGTATTCTTCCGCGTCAAGAACAGATGGATCACGGAAACCGTAGATGGCGCTAGCTACCGGACAGGTCTTGCAGAAAAAATCATACGTTTGGAAATATCAGTTTTCTCGAGAACGAGTGAAATTTTTATATTAATATTTTCAAGACCCCTTCTAAGATAGTGTATCGATGTTTACTAATTGTTAAATTTTCTTATTTTTTGTTATGAAGCCAGCAGTTGAAAAATGTCAATTTTATCGATATTTGATCACTGTTAAAATTAAAGAGGAGGTGTGTATATAAAAAGCATAACTTAACCAACATGCTTCTATTATTGAACAAACAGTTTCCGAAAATAAAATTGCAAAACAATAAAAATTCTAGAAGATAACCGTTTGTTCCCATGGGTTTGCATTCCCACGCCAAATGAAAAGGGACAATCGCCTCAAGCAGGCCCACCAGGTGCTCAAACTGGGCCCATTACCAGGGGCAAAGTGTGGGCCCCAAACTTTTTGAAATATTAGACTTCACATGCAGCAGCAAAGCCTTATTTGTCTAGGGGGCAGTTAACAAAAACAAAAGGGGGGAGGGTTTTTTCAGGGACCTGGGGTCCATCCTTGATATATACCATAGAAGCTATTGGAAGTTGTCTTCCTCCGGCAAATTTTTGTAAAAAGGGTGACTCTAGAGTTATTTATAGTGTGATACAAGCCATATTTCAGCTTCATGTTCGAGAATATCAAAGGGGCTCGAGATAAATCTAAGAAGGGGTAGGGGTCAAGTTCATTCCAGGGGAGGGAGGAGCTAATTCCAGTCGGGGGGGACAAGCAAGCTCTTTCCAGAAGGTAAATGCCCCCCCTCATCCCTGTTTCCACTCAAGTTAATTCCAGTCAGTAGGGAACAAGCTATTTCTAGAAGGAGGAATGCTCCCCCCCCCCCCCAACCCTGTTTCTACACCAATTATTGACTTTGGTTTGTAAATTTTTTTTTAACTTTGTCATTTTTATAAAAGAAAAGCAATATATGAAAATTAAATACGTAACTTAACTGAATACTGAAATGTTACGCACATGATGAAGTATTTTTTTGACAACTTGATTTACTGTCCGACTTTCTTTGTGTGCCGAATTTAGTTTAAGTACAAAAATTATATTATATTGCCTGTCATTCATGTTTGATTTTGTATTTTTTTTAAACTTGTGAATCAGGATATTGGGTCCGGCCCCGGTACCATGGTACCAGTAGTCCACCCCTCTAAATGGGCCTGACCCCAAGGGGTATGGAATATGGATACCCCCGCTTAAGGTGGGAATGCAGGGAACACGAGTTAAAAGCGATGTTTTTCCAGTTTTCATAGCACTTTTTTTTTGTCAAAAATAAATACAAATATTGCTCCAGTAAAAACACAGAATTTAATTTTATTCATGTGGTGATATCAACAGTTGTTGATTATTGGCCATGAACATAGCGACATTAGATGAGAAACTTTTTAAATGAAGAGAAAAAATTGTCATTAAATTCCAGGACACCCTTGACAGGTATTCAACAATTGTTGACATCACCATGTGAAGAAAATTAAATTCTATTTTTCTATTGGAAAAATTATTTTGTTTTGACAAAAAAAATATATATATTTTTTTTGCTGTCAAAACTGCAAAAACACTAACCTCTTCTCACATCCCCTACACCCCACCCCTGGGCTACACTATAGTACAGCTTATAAGATAGTATTGTGTTGTAATCGGTAAAGATAAGGGCTGATTACCTTTCAGCGCAAACGGAGTGTACAGTACATATAATTTCCAATTTACAAATTTCCTTTCTTATCCCCTTATTTCTCTCAACATAAATCGAAATTATCTCAATTGGGTGAGAAACGTTGAAGTGATATCTCTATCCTCCCCCCCCCCATTTCCCCTCTTTACAATTACATTTTGATAGTTGGTCCGATCGATCCTCACACCCCCTTCTCATAAAAAAACAAACCCTTCTGGTCGATGTTTTCAGGTCTTCTTGAATCGACCTGTACCTGTAGGTAGATAAATAAGCCCGTAAGAACGTCACGAAGTGATGGAAAAACGATCTAAATGCCACGCCCCTCCCCCTATAACTTAAAAGACACGGAGGAAAGAAAAAAACTTCAAATATTCTTGGCTGGAGGGTGAGGGGAAGTGTCGGGGGTGTGTGGGGGGGAGGTGGAGAACCAAACAAGGTTGAAAGATGTGAAAAGAGGTTGTGGCGATGAGGTATGCGGTGAGTTGTGAGCGCTTTCATTAGGGCAACAAGCCGCTTCACCCGGGGGGGAGATAGCCTACCGGCACAGGGGTGTTCAAAACAAGAGGGAGAGGGGAAGGGGGGGGGGCTCACATTATATGCCGTGACGTGGAGTGTCGCCAGGGTAAGCACGGATTGTTTTTAGGTCGGATGGTACGGAACAAGAGTAAATATCCGTTTGGGTTTTTTTTTCAGTTTTTTTGACAAATACATTTTTTTTTGTGTGTTAGGGGGCCAAAATAAATTTAAAAAATATTGCTTTATAATTTTAGAAAATTTTCTGCGTATAGTATTCTCAACGGTTTTTTTTCACCACGTCCTAATACCTGTTCAGGCTTATACACATATGTACTAATTAGGTGAACTAATGAGCTTGGGATGAGTAAAGTTGAATATAGTGAAAGTGTACCCGCATTTGCGTGAAGAGAGAGAGAGAGGAAAATCATCCTCAGTACACGCAACTAGGATTCGAACCCCAATCTTCCCGTCTTCATCAGGCCAGTCTAAGATGAGTGTGACGCCTTAGACCATTTGGTCACTGAAGAGGGTCATCATAAGCTGTAAGGCAAGATGAGTTGAGTGCAACCCTCTACTTGAAGGGAAATATCCCCACACTAGACACAGTTTCTTATGGGAACGGACCCGTCTCGGTGGCGTAGTTGGCTAACGCGCCAGTTTCGTGTTGAGCTATACCACCGAGGACGGGGAGATCGAGGTTCGAATCTCGGTTGGGTGAACTGGGGGTTTTCCTAAATGGTTTTCCACTCTCCCTCCACGCAAATGCGTGTTCACTTCCTCTAAATTCAACCTTCCCAATTCCTAATCCGTTAGTGTAATTAGTACTTAAGCGTATAACCCGAACGGGTAGTAAGACGCGGTGCTAAATAAAAAAAATGTGAACGGCAGTTTTTAAGCTCAATCACCATTAAAATAATCTTAAATTATCTTAGAAATTACTGTTGTGACCTTGCTAAAAGTTATTTCATTTGTTTGAGGAAAGCTAGATCCATGTTTCTAACCATTTACTCCAGAGGTGGGCAAACTTTCCCCCCCGAGGGGCACATGGACACATGTAAGGTCTTTTAGCGTGCCACGTGTGACAAAAAATCTTAATTTACTAAATAATGACATTTATTTTCGTACAAAAATACATGTATTAGTCTTTTAACTATATAACTTAGGTACACAACGAAAGTAGCAAATGAAATCTAATATGTCATATCAAATAAATTTAAATATGTCATGACTCGTGTTGCTTATTAGCATACCTAAATGTTGTTTAGTACCTACTCAAACTGGTAACGTTAATGGGATGTATGCAACTGTGCAAAATCTTTCGGATCGCACAAATTGGCGAGGCCTTGGCGCCTTAATTTGCACGCGGCTGATTTACTCTGAACTTAGAACTGCGGAACTTCACGTGAAGCTTTTTTTTTTAAATAAGCCAAGTCCACCTTTTATAATTTTTCCTAAAGTTGATATAACTTCAAATATAAGGTTTTTAAACTAATTTGGCTTAAAACACAATAAACTACAATAAAAACCCGCTAGGCTGAGCCCGGGCAGTCAGAAATTCTAGATAACCCGAACACAATTTTCGGAAAATGGTAGAGAGAAAAAACCCATCCAAGTCAAATTTTATTGATAGCAAACTCACAGTTAAAAGGACCTACAAGAAACCATGATGATTAATAAATAACAATTGATATTATTTTACATGTTACATTAACACAGTGTTTTTCCTGGGACTATAAATTATTATAGGTCTGTAAAAAGATATACCGTAAATTTAAAAATGTACTATAGTTAATGTTACATGTAATACATAAGTCAAATGAATATATAAATTTTATAAAACTCATCCAATTGTAATTTAAAATTTGTGAGAATACTTTGTCTCCCCTTAGACACTTTCATATTACCCCGCTTAATCCAAATTTTCCCTAATCCGAAGTAGATAAGTCCCAATTAGTTCGGATTAACAATGTTATACTGTGCTTCTGGAATAACCTGGGATTCCTTAACGTCTGAAACGAGTATCATTGCTCTATTACACGGTCCCCCTTAAGGAGGCCGTCTCGGTAAGCGAGAAATTGCCGTGCAGACTTCCAGCTATAACGCAATATTTAATTATACGATCCTTTATTTCAAAATATGATTTACACCAAAATAAAGTCGAAAGATTCCAACAGGGCTATTTTTACTTAATAACCCTATATTTTGAGTTCTATTAGTAAGCCTAATAAAAATGTGTAGCAATGTAACTCATTATAAACGACAAATTTGCGGAGCTATGAGTTCAGGCTTGATGAAAAAGGGCTTTAGATTTAACCTTCCTCTAACAAATACAGTAATTTGTTGAAAGTTTCACAACGGAAAATGTTAAGATATTTGAGAACTAGCAGCGAGCTTTCCTCTTTACCTTGAGATAAGAAATCTCGTGGTTTTCTTTCCCCTCTTTCTTATCGACATGATAAATATGATTATGGGTGAAGGGCGAAAGGGAGTACAAGCTTAGAAAGAATATAGAAGTAGTTCCAGAAAACGACACGGTACCATTTTATTTGAAGTTGTGTGGTGGCTTGATAGTGATTGATACTTTTTCGCTGACCGAAACGGCCACCTTAAGAACCCGTCTCAACCCCAAGGATAACGCGTAAATTAGGTAATTAAAACAACTCGAACCAGACGTCGTATCGCAGTGTGGATTTTTGTAATCTACTTTAGAAAAAAAAACGGACTTGAGACCAGTGAAATCGCTTTATCAAGTTTCTTATCTTTTTAAATACAACAAAAGTAAAAAATAATTATTTTTAAACAAAAAAATTTTAACTGATTCCAATTTTCTCTACTGCCAAAATAAATAGTACAGAAAACCACATTGTGATATGTTTTCTGGTATCAAATTACCCGGTTAATCGGCTGTGAGACAGCTTATTTATGCTTAACCGACCATAAAATTTGTATTGCGCAATTTTAAAAAGTATATAATTATAAGATATAATTAGTGATTCAATTATTTCAAATCATTAGAGTTCACGAGCTATAATGGCTCAATTTGCTATTTTATGCTTTTTGTGTGCCATTGGTAAGGTAAAGTAATTAATGTATGGTAATTAATTAATTAATTTAACACCGCGTCTTACTATCCGTTCGGGTTATACGCTTAAGTACTAATTACACTAATAAATTTTGAATTGGGAAGGTTGAATTTTAGAGGAAGTGAACCCGCATTTGCGTGGAGGGAGAGTGGAAAACCATTTAGGAAAAATCACCCCCAGTTCACCCGACCGAGATTCGAACCTCGATCTCCCCGTCCTCGGAAGTCGAGCTCAACACTACTAGCGCAATGTATGGTAATGAAATATTTAGTTTTACTAATATTGGTAATAATATTATATTATAGTGTATACTTAATATTATGAATGTTTAGTTAAAATTAATTTCAGCCACATTCATTAATTTTCTATTTTTTTTAGCACCTTGTCTTACTAACTGTTTGGGTCATACGCTTATGTACTAATTATGCTAATAGTTTTAGCGATAAGGAAGGTTATATTTACAGGAAGTGTAACCGCATTTGCGCCGATGAAGAATGGAAAACTATTTTGGAAAAACCACTCTCAGTATACCCGACCCAGATTCGAACCGCAACTTCTGCGAGAGTAGTGTCTTATACCATGCGGCCACCGAATCGGGTATTAGATTAGTTACTTTACCTTAACATTAAGCATGAAATAACAAGTTTCACCCGTTATAATTAGTGAACTGTAATAATTTAAAATCATTAAATCACTATTTACAGCTTAAAATTACTGTATACATTTTTTTTAAATTGTGCAGTCTAGTTTTGGTTGTCGAATGACCTTAAAGGAACGCAAATCATTTCTTCGGTATAGTTTGTCCTTGTCTCGCGAACTATAAAACGTAGTAGCCTTGTTACATTTTATTTTGTAGCTCCAATAAAACTTGTATTTATTTAGCACCGCGTCTTACTACCCGTCCGAGGCTATACGCTTAAGTACTAATTACGCTAATGAGTTAGGAATGGGGAAGGTTGAATATAGAGGAAATAAACCCGCATTTATGTGGAGAAAGAGTGGAAAACCATTCAGGAAAACCCCCCCAGTTCACCCGAGCGAGATTCGAACCTCAATCTCCCATTCCTCTGCAGTATAGCTCAACACGTAACTAGCGCTTTAGTTAACTACACCAACGAGGCGGGTAAAACTTCTATTACAAGTACTTGCAACCTAATCAGCACTAAATGATTGGGTTTCAATTTAATTAACAATCCCTCCCCCCCCCAATAGTCCAAATCTATTCAACGTGTTTTGTTCAAGTTGTTACGTTAATATACGTGAATCCTGATCACATACACTAATTTATTTACGTTACGTGAACGTTAAGTTGATCGTGCTCCCTGCATCAGGCGTGATAGCAGCTCTTCTAAACCTGCCGATTAAAAAAAAAACAAGAGTAAACGCTCACCTGTAATAAACAGCATGACTTGATTTCACATTTTTTTACTCGACAATCGTGACGGACTTTAGAGGCATTCTCACGAAAACAACACCAACAAAACAACATAAAATTACCCTTTTAAAAAAAAAATTAATAAATAACCCAACACATAGTTTTCCTACTATTCTTACTCTATTGCTCAAAATAGCTTATTTTTTAAGAATAATTATAAATTACAAAAGTATAAAAAAGAAGTTATGAACGCCTATTTATGACCTCAAACGTTTAATTAGACCCGTAATATGTGGTGGCTGCTGTCTATGGTATTTACCACGGAGGTAATTTTATGTTGCAAATAACCATAACGTTTTGAAGATATGTTCTGCAGTCTTGTTTTGTTTGTTTTTTTAAGTCTTTTTTAAGTTTATTTTTCAGAATCGCTCTCGAGACGCACGATTCAAATAAATTAGTTTTATGGTCAAATTGAAATAACGTCTAGTGTCATCTGTTAACCCACGTGCCGATGGGCACGTGGAAAAAGGCGTTGGTCTCGTCTCGTCTGGTTTTTTTTTTTACCAGTAACGGGGATGGGTTTGAATTTCACCCAATTGTACTGAATTGTTTCCCATAAAAAAAAGTTTTCCCACTCTTCTTCAACATAAATGCGGGTACAATGTTTCTTATAGGCCTGCTCTCCTCCTCCTTAATGCATTATGAGTTATTACAGTTAAGAATCAACTAAATATACTTTAATGTATACGCCAAGCCACGTGTTTTGCATCTGTCACTTTTGGTAAGTGGTGTCAATTTATACAGCTGTAAGGGTGACCTGGTGGTCTAGGGGGTAAGGTGTCAGACCTCTGTGCTGGGGGTCCGGGGTTCAATCCTCAGTCCCGGCACAGATTTATCTGATTGGCAAACCTCTTCCTTCACCTCTGACAAGACGTGTATTAATTCACAACTTGTGAATGTGTGGAATGCCAGGCCTCCACCGTGGTTCGGATTCCACAGGGAGGAAGGGGGACTTATTTCCTTTCCTCTCCCCCCTTCCTTCCCTCACTATGTTTCGGATCCAATGTGATATTTTGTAGCTCTCTGCCACAACTTTCTTTGTCGGACCACACCACTATAATCTTCCCTCCTGATTCTCTTAGGGAGGGTAGGTGTATTTTGTTGAAGGGTTTGGAGGGGTTAGGGGGGGAGGCCCCTATCCAATGAATGGTTCTACGTATCGCCCGCCGAAGTACATCAATTTGATCGACCTTGATCTCGACACATCAACTGCAAAAGTCAATTAAGTTGAAAAAAAACCAGTATCGCATCGGTGGTCGATTGGTCTAAGGCGTCACTCTCATAATATACTAAACTGCTGATGACGGGGAGATCGGGGTTCTAATCCCGGTCGGGTGTAATCAGGGTGGTGTTTCCTTAAGTGGTTTTTCACTCACTCTCTCTATGAAAATGTGAGTATACTTTCTCTAAATTATACCTTCCTCATCCCTAACCCATTAGCGTAATTAGTACATAATTAGTAATACGTGGTAGTAAACAAATTATTACTATTTTAATAATTACTGAAAACAAATTATTTTCTATTTTTCGTAATAACAACGAGGAGCTACTTGAATAAAAAAAAAAGTGGCTCCGGTCTAGAAAACTGAGATTAATGGCTGGAGGGTTAATTTTGCTGACAACATGACGCCCCCTATCCGCAAATGTTGGCACTAATTTCCGCCAAAATACGCCATGGAGTTTATTTTATAAGCTGATCTTTAGATAACTAGTAAATTTAGCTACGCCATTAATTTAGTTTAAATAAAACGTATCCCTTAACCTCGTTCCCTCTCAGTATCGGTGGGCATATGGTCTAGATGTCAGTCTCATCTTGTCTGGTTTGTCGATAGCGAGAAGGTTGGAGTTCAAATCGCAGCAGGGTTTACAGAGGCTGCGTTTTCCTAAACGATTTCCCGCTCTCCCTCCACACGATTGAGGGTACATTTAATAGTAATTCAATCTTAAACATCTCTACCCCGTTAGTGTAATGGATGTATATGTGGGAGGGAAAGGGGGCCGAGAAAGGCGAAATGAAAGGCAAAACAAAGCAAGTTTTTAACCTTTTCTACTTTCTCTCAACATTTTCTACTTTCTCTCAACCTTTTCTACGTTCTCTCAACCTTTTCTACTTTCTCTCAACCTTTTCTACTTTCTCTCAACCTTTTCTACTTTTTCTCAACCTTTTTGGACAGAGAAGTATTGTAATCGTTAAAAAAAAAAAATTGAACTCAAGATTTTGATAAATGTCAAAATTTCACGACCCCCCTGAAACAGAAAGTTTGGTTTTTGTGATTATGTTTGTCTGTTTGTTTTTATCCTGGCCTAGAGCCGAAAACATTTTGGTATATGGGGGTTCTCATAAGGCTCCCCTTAGGAGTTTTTGGAATTAGATATCTAACCTTTTAAAGTTAAGATTAGTTTACTGAAGGGCAAAATATGAAGAAAAAAAATCCATTTACTCGAGATACACCTTAACGATTTTGATTAAATTTTAAGGTGACCCGGTGGTCTAGGGGTAAGTTGTCAGACTTCTGTGCTGGGGGTCCGGGGTTTAATCCTCGGTCCCGGCACAGATTTAACTGATTGCCAAACCCTTCCTTCACCTCTGACAAGACGTGTATTAATCACAACCTGTGAATGTGTGGAATGCCAGGCCTCCACCGTGGTTCGGATCCCACGTTAAACTGTAGGTCCTCCATTTCATCTCACAATCACCCTGCCATTGCACATTAGCGTAAGTGCGTACAACCCGAACGGGTAGTAAGACGCGGTGCTAATAATAATAATAATAATAATAATAATAATAATTACATTTTGTAAATAGGCACAGTTTAATATTGCAAACAAAATGGCAACTCTCATATTTCCATCAAAATGACGTTGAGAGTACTTTACACAAGCAGAAATGTTTCAATTTGTATCATATCACTGTAAAGTTGTAGCGATATTATAAATAAAAATCTTTTATTTGAAATATATTTTTATAAAACCAATGGTTTCAGGGCTATAAGCAAATAAATATAAGTTCCTCGGTACTCAATATTTCTGTAACAGTGTATATTATCTTTATTTTTTCTCTCTTTAGTGCAGTGTTTATGCGGCAATGTACATTACTTCGTTTCACAAATATTAAGAGTTTTTAGTAAATGACTCTATTTTAAGATAAAAGAGAGAGAAAGCATGTGCTGTGTATCATGTCATTTATTTTAAATTGAAAAAAACTGTGTACATAGAACCTTTTTCTGCTAAGGCAACCTCTGGAACGGTACAAAGGGCTAACCTGTCCATCGAATAACTCTTCTCTTTAAAAAACATATAACATTCTATTAACTAACAAAAATGCTATGAATTTTTAGTAACTATTCTTTTCATTCATTCCCCTCTTCCTCTCCTTCCCCAAACTAGCAAACATTTTTAGAAAGCTTACCCATCCCGCAAGCAATCGGGTAGTAAATTGGTAGAGGAGGCGTAAGGTCTCTTAAAAAAAAGGTGTTAAAACATTTCAGTGGACCAAGATTTACAACTCAAAACACATTTTTGTAAAGACCCTCACATTTAGTTCTTTACTATTCAACATTTTAAGTTCGCAGTTAAACAATAAAAGAAAGTCGTAAGGTTTTTTAAAAACTTAATCAAGATTTCTGCCAGGGGTACTTAAGTGCTAGTTTTAATTAAGCAGTATGCTTTCAACTCTTGTATTTTAAAAAAAATTGCAAAGGTTATGTCAACCCATGAAAGGTGTTTGAGAGTATTCAAGTGGACTCTTTGGATCTTTCAGAGGGTCTCTGAGGAATTATTTTTGGGCTCAGCAAATTTAATTGGGGTCTCTACAATAATGGTAAAGGATGGTCCGTGGGAGTATGCAGAGGAAAAATTGTTTATGAATGTCTTTATAAGGATAATGATCCATGAGGGACTCCAGAGGTAAAGTGTTCCATGAATGTCTTTATAAGAATAATGGTCCATGAGGGACTCCAGATGTAAAATGGTCCATGAATGTCTTTATAAGGATAATGGTCCATGAGGGACTTCAGACGGGAAATGGTCCATGTTGGTATCCAGAAAGAAGGTTCATGAGGATTTCTAGAGGTAAAAAATTGTCCATGAGGGTCTTTATAAGGATAATGATCCATGAGGGACTCCAGATGTAAAATGGTCCATAATGGTCTCCAGAGAGAAGCTTCATGAGGGTTTCTAGAGGTAAAAATGATCCATGAAGTTCTTTATAAGGATAATGGTCCATGAGAGATTCCAAAGAGAAGGTTCATGAGGGTTCCTAGAGCGAAAATTGTCCATGAGGATCTCCAGAGGGAAAATTGTCCATGAGGATCTCCATATGAATAATGGTCCATGAGAGACTCCAGAGGGAAAATTGTCCATGAGAATCTCCAGAGGGAAAATGGTCCATGAGGATCTCCAGAGGGAAAATGGTCCATGAGGATCTCCAGAGGTAAAGTGGTCCATGAATGTCTTTATAAGAATAATGGTCCATGAGGGACTCCAGATGTAAAGTGGTCCATGAATGTCTTTATAAGGATAATGGTCCATGAGGGACTTCAGACGGGAAATGGTCCATGAGGGTCTCTAGTTATAAAATACTCAGGTCTCTCTATACTCGCTTCAATTGACGATAGAGTAGCTTGGAACACGCGTGATACGAGTCCGCTAGAAACAGTAGCTCCCTGGCGCTAGTAGCCCGCGCGTGTTTAAGTACCCGTAAGAAATTTAAAAAAAACACAATAAAAACATGTTTAAAGAACATATCCGGATACACAGAACATAAAAATCATGTTTTACTACCCCTTTTTTTTATATATCTTTTCCATTGTGTTTGTGACTGATTGTTTTGTGAAGGCTAGTAATAAATAATCTAAGCCTGTATCCTATTTGAGTGTGTGTGTGAGAGTTGTAACCGAGATTGAAAGTTAATTTCGAGAGTTCTCATGATGAATGTTTTGGTCTGGTCTCCAGTTTCGTTGAGCGTTTACACTCCCCAGCCAGTAATTTTAACACAGATGTTGACTGAAAATTAACCAAATGATGATATTCAGTCAGATTGGATTTATCAGGGTTTCCGTAATCAAAGCTATCCACAATTTTGTCCACTAGTTCGTCGGTGCGGATAAATTTAGGGTAGACTCCAATAATGATTAGTAGAAGAACATTTTACACCTCACCTTAATATATTCCTTCATCTTAAGGTGTGATGGAAGGGGATGGGGAGAAAAGCCAGTGTTTTTTTTATGGCATAACAATCTTTGGGCCAAAAATAAATCAAATATTGCTCCAGTACAAACATAAAATTCAATTTTCTTCACATGGTGATATCAACGGTTGTTGAATATCTGTTGAGGGTGTCCTGAAATTTAATGGAAACATTTGTCTGATTTAAAAAAAAGTTTCTCATCTAATGCCTGTCATGCCCATGATGGATATTCAGGAACTGTTGATATCACCGTGTGAAGAAAATTAAACTAGACGTTTCTTCTAGAGCAATGTTGTATTTATTTTAGCAAACAAAAAAACAAAAAGTTTTGTCATAGAAACTGCAAAAACACCGGCCTTTTCTCGCGTCCCCTACCATTCCACCCTCAGTCAACCACCCGAATGGTTGGTTTTGATGTGATTTCTATCCATCCTGAGCTGGGCATGCACTCAAACTTTCGGCTGGTTAGTGCTTCCTGGACCATCTGGTGGAAATTCCATATACCAGAGGAGTACAGAAAGTGTGGTTGTTCCCCCCCCCCTCCCCCCCGGTTGCCTTCCACACTGAATTTCTATGAGCGAGAGCGAAAGGGCCTAACAATTTTGGTCGTGAAAGGTATTTTCACACACCTTCCAGGGTTATCTAACATGCCACGATCGACATGAGACCGACGGCCTTACTCCTCCTCCGAAGGAAGTTGTGCTACGGATTTTCATCAATCAAGACAAATCCGTTGACCCCGGCTGGGTTTGAACCCAAGCTCATCAGGTCTTGAGACCACCAAGGTCGACCGTAATATATTATATATAAACTCCTAAAAATAGATCTGGGCGAGATGACAAGTCGGTCTAGTAGGATAGCAACATAATCGTTAGGAGAGAATTAAAGGATGATTATTTCATGGCCGCAAGCAGATGCACACAAAAAAACACACACACACACAGTGAATCCATGTGTCTAACGTTTTTTGTATGTTACATCTTCGTTAGTACCAGACGACGGATGTGACGTCAACTCGTTCTCCTGGGTTCGGTCGGAGCCTAACTTTGTCCGCGGAGATGCCAGCACGTCGTAGAAGCCAAGCAAGCAAGCGGCTGCTAGCGAGACACGACGAGAGTAAGAGAGTCAGTCAACTGCGCCAGGCCAAGGTTGCTGTGCCATCATCGTGTGTATAGTGGTAGCAGGATGACATGATCTACAGAGACAGTCCAGGACTGGTTGATAGAAATGACAGGCCAAGGTTGCTGTGCCATCATCGTGTGTATAGTGGTAGCAGGATGACATGACCTATAGAGACAGTCCAGGACTGATTGATAGCATCACATACTATTTTCCTGCTGGTGAGGAGTGTACAGTAGTATCAGGATGGCATGATCTTCTACGGCCATTTCGCAAATTTGGTCAATTATATATCGTCATCGGTTATGAGTTATACATTCTCAAACGACGTGTATTTTAATTAATTAATATTAAAAATCCTTATTTTTAAAGTATAATGTTAACAACTTAACGATTTAATCACTCTCATTGAATTATGGTTGGCGCTCAGTCATATATTGGTAAAATGTACTGTACATGAAGTGTATGGCCTTCCAATGCCCGCATTCAATCACTGAAGTGAGTAATTCATTTTTCAGATTAAAATATCACCGATGATTTTAATTCAATAATAACATCGATATTATTTACATCTCATCATTTTTTTTTTTTCATTTCATGTTCATCTTTGTGCCCTGAACTGAGCGTATACCTTTTTAACCTCCAAAAACCCGAGCACTAATTGACTTGACAACACTCGTTACACCCGTCTTGGTGGCCGAACGTTCTAAGGCGTCGGTCTCACAATAGATTAGACTATCGATGACGGGGAGATCGGAGTTCGAATCCCAGTCGCTAATTCTGAGATTTTTTCCCCTTAGATGGTTTTTCCCTCTTTCTACATGCAAATGAGGGTACTATTTATCTAAATTTAACCTTCCTAATCCCTAAAACATTAGTGTATTTAGTACATAGACGTATAACCCGAACAGGAAGTAAGACGCGGTACTAAAAAGACAAAACATTATTTTACGGGATATTGGTGATCCACCTTATTGGTTCTACGGGGTGACCTGGTGTTCTAGGGGTAAGGTGTCAGACTTCTGTGCTGGGTGGTCCGGGGTTCAATTCTCGGTCCTGGCACAGATTTATCTGATTGACAAACCCTTCCTTCACCTCTGACAAGAAGTGTATTAATCACAACTTGTGAATGTGTGGAATGCCAGGCCTCCCACCGTGGTTCGGATCCCACGTTAAACTGTAGGTCCTCCATTTAATCTCACAATCACTCTACACATTACACATTAGCGTAAGTGCTTATAACCCGAACGGGTAGTAAGACGTGGTGCTGCTAATAATAATAATAATAATAATATTGGTTCGACTGGTTCGTTGATTAGAGAGGGGGAGGGAGGGAGGATTACTCTATAATAGTGGTTGGGTCAGGGGGAGGGGGGATGGGTGTAAATACTCATCTCTGGTTAATCTCGATATAGTTGCGGTGATGTCGGCGTTGAAAATAGTGTGGTTGTTGGGGGGGCGTTTTATTGCCCTGTTTGAAGTACCCTGCTATCCCCAATCTTCATCACTATCTCATGCATTCCTTTTGTTTATTTACCTCATTTTTTTTCCCCCATCACGTTGTTCGTTCCCCACCTTTCTTGTGAAAGGGGTTGGAGAGCTCCCACATATGTCGATAGCCGACTTGAAACACAATATTGTGTTTTATTGTGCGACCTCGTGATTCTTTAACATTTATTGTGTTCAAATAGCCAAAGCTATTATTTATGCTATTAGTGGGATCATATTCTAAAAATTGAAAAAAATGACACCTGGACACTAAGCCAAAAGTCCCGGGTTCGATTCCCGTGTCCAGGTGTCATTTTTCAATTTTTCAGAATTTATTGTGTTATTTGAAGTGTACTTTTAAATAACATGTTACTTACGTGTTCCCAGCCTCCTTGATAAATAGCTCTAGAATAGTTTATCAGAAATGTATAACCGCCCAGAAAACCAGTGGATTTATAAGGTTTCTGGTTGGAGATGCCCGGCGATAGGAGAACAAACATGAGAGGAGGAAAATACAAATGACATTAAGATCTGTGTTGTAAGCCCCCTATTAAATTACATCATTCGATTCACAAAGAAACGGTGACCTGGTGGTCTAGGGGTAAGGTGTCTGACTTCTGTGCTGGGGGTCCGGGGTTCAATCCTCGGTCCCACCACAGATTTATATGATTGCCAAACCCTTCCTTCACCTCTGACAAGACGTGTATTAATCACAACTTGTGAATGTGTGGAATGCCAGGCCTCCACCGTGGTTCGGATCCCACGTTAAACTGTAGGTCCTCCATTTCATCTCACAATCACCCTACCATTACACATTAGCGTAAGTGCGTATA
>CABFWO010001262.1:161940-185031 GCA_902155825.1 Timema genevievae
TTTTTTTTTTTTTACGGAAACCATAACTAGTTTGAATGTAATGTTGAGCCCAGCTTTTCACAAACAATGAGAAGAGGGTTGTGGGAGAGGGGGAGGGGGGGAAGGATATGATGCAATGATTCTTAGACCTGGAGTTAGGGTGTTTTCAAAACAAACAACTCTTTAAGTGGGTCCAAAGACATCCGTCATGGTCTAAACTGATGAGCTAGAATACACAATTAAGAGACCACGATTTAAGAAAGACTTGTTGGTGAAAAGGGGGGGGGGCGGGCGGGAAAGGGTCCTTAATTGTAAGGGGCCAAATGCAGGGCCAGGGACATATTTTTCGGTGGGGATCGTTACAATATCACCCATCACACCCATTCCCCCCCCTTTTTTTTAAATAGTACTTATAAGACGAAGCGTCTCTCTAACTTGTGCTGCAATGCATCCCTCCCCCCCCCTTTTCTCAAGTGTTTCTTTGTTCTAGAAAGTGTACAGACACACTCAAAAGGTTTGTTTTAGCCGGTGAGTTTATTTATTTGCTCCGTGTCTTACTAACCTTACAGGCTAATCACATATTTGTACACCAAATGTGGCAGGGATGGATTTCAAACACTTGGTGACAATTTATCTAGTAATAATGACAAATACAGATGTATATATTATATAATCAAATAATACAATAAACGCGTATTTTATTTTAAGTATTTTACGTTATTTCATAAACAATTTTTTTATTTTTACGTTAAGAAAAGTATTAAGTTTTTATACAAACGTACTTTCAACAACTCTAGAAGATAAGACAAATTGCGTTACCTCCTGCTATGAAGAAACAAATAACATACTCGACGATAATTCCGAAATTTCACCTGTTGGAGACAGGTCTAATCCTTAGTGTAATTGTATAAGAATGAGCTAATACGAGTATTTTTTTAATATCCATTCAATCCTAATATTGTCGGTAGTATTGCATGACAGCTAGTTGTTCTCCGTTGCGGGACATCTAGTTGCTCTCCATTGCAGGACATCTAGTTGATCTCCATTGCAGGACATCTAGTTGCTCTCCGTTGCAGGACATCTAGTTGCTCTCCGTTGAGGAACCGCTCCACCCAGTAAAGACATACACCCACTTGATTTCAGGCGTGCATGAATTTCTACTCAACCTTTTAGAGCCCTTAAGGTGGGATGGGCAGGAGCGAGATAAAAGGCCAGTGTTTTTTGCAGTTTTTGTGTCAAAACTTTTTTTTTTGCTAAAATAAATAAAATATTGCTCCTATACAAATCATGTAATTTAATTTTCTTCACATGGTTACCTCAAAATTTCTTGAACATTAGTTGAGGGTGTTCTGGAATTTAATGAAAACTTTTTCTCTTCATTTAAAAAGTTTGTTAGATAATGCCACCATGATTATGACAGATATTCAACAACTGTTGATGTAAACACGTTAAGAAAATTAAACTCTAGGTTTTTATTGGAGAAATATTTTATTTATTTTTGTTCAAAAAAAAACTGACATAAAAACTGCAAAAACGTTGGCTTTCACTCGCGTCCCCTCCTTCCATTCCACCTTAAGTTCCCGGTTTCAGAGGAAGCACAGAGCGTCGTGATCGCATACAAACAAGGCCTGAACTGCGCATGCTCAGAACTCAGGATACCGGAGAGCTTGCTTGGATTCTTCTAAGGCGCGTGCGTCTAGACGTGACGTGTGTGTGTGAAATATCATCCTCCGCCCCTCCCCTTGCAACAAACCATCTCTCATGAGATGATTGCCTCCAACACCGGTTCGGGGGGAAAAAATTTATATAAACCGCGATCGATTTTAAGGACTCACATCAGTTAGCAAAGTGGACCAAGCGTCAGCCACTTACATTCCAAGCCTGCTTCGGTCTAGCGCGCTACTCTCGCAGTAGACTAGACTGCCGATAACGGGGAGATCGAGGATCGAATCTCGGTCGGGTGTAACTGAGGTTTTCCCCCCGATATTGTTTTCCACGCTTCCTTCCACGCAAATGCGGGTACACTTCCTATAAATATAACCTTCCTTGTCCCTAAAACCACTAGAGTAATTAGTACATAAGCGTAGAGCCCGAACGGGTAGTAAGACTCGGTGATTAAAAAACTTATTATCTAATTTACCGATGGTGAGATTAGAAATCGAATCCCATCAAGGTGTGATGAGAGAGGTTCTTTTAGTACCACGTCTTAATACCCATCTGGACTATATGCACACGTATCAATTCCACTAATGGGTTTGGGATAAGGAAAAATTAAATTTAGAAGAAATATATTGTGGTATTTGCGTGGAAGTAGAGTAGAAAACCATTTATGGAGAAAAAAACATCCTCAGTACACCCGACCAGGATAGAACCATGGTCTCCCCGTCACCGAAAGTCTAGTATATTTCGAGAGTAGCACTTTAGACCAGGGGTCTCCAAACTTTTTGATATGTAAGCTACATAATATATTTTAAACATTTCTCGGGCCAAAGTAACGCTCACCTGTTCTTCAAGTAGCATTGTTATTGCCCTGAATGCCTTGACATGCGCAAATAGATCATAAATAAAATTTGTTTCAACATGCCAATTTAGATTCAAGTCATATGACCGGTCGCGTCTGTAAAAAAATGCCACTTTCCAAGGCCAGTCTGTGTTTGATAAAAGTGATTGACGTTGATTCTTTTCTGTGAAAAATGAATCAATTTATATGTAATAAATTATATTTATAGTAATTAGACAATATCATTACTTGTTTTTCAAAATTTAGGTAACATCTTTCGGGACTTTCTTTTTATACCCCTCTGCCGGTAGACTTGGAACTACCTAAAAATCGTCACAGTCAAGCCGTTCTGTTGTCGGTATAAGGAATGGCGCCTGCGACTGAAAATGAGGGTTTGCAATTCCGACAGCACTCTGGCTTAGTGTCATGGGGGGAAGCACTCTGTCTTGGTGTCATGGAGGGAAGCACTCTGGCTTGGTGTCATGGGGGAAGCACTCTGTGTTGGTGTCATGGAGGGAAGCACTCTGTCTTGGTGTCATGGAGGGAAGCACTCTGGCTTGGTGTCATGGGGGAAGCACTCTGTCTTGGTGTCATGGAGGGAAGCACTCTGTGTTGGTGTCATGGAGGGAAGCACTCTGTGTTGGTGTCATGGAGGGAAGCACTCTGTGTTGGTGTCATGGAGGGAAGCACTCTGTCTTGGTGTCATGGAGGGAAGCACTCTGTCTTGGTGTCATGGAGGGAAGCACTCTGTCTTGGTGTCATGGAGGGAAGCACTCTGTGTTGGTGTCATGGAGGGAAGCACTCTGTGTTGGTGTCATGGAGGGAAGCACTCTGTGTTGGTGTCATGGAGGGAAGCACTCTGTCTTGGTGTCATGGAGGGAAGCACTCTGTCTTGGTGTCATGGAGGGAAGCACTCTGTCTTGGTGTCATGGAGGGAAGCACTCTGTCTTGGTGTCATGGAGGGAAGCACTCTGTCTTGGTGTCATGGAGGGAAGCACTCTGTCTTGGTGTCATGGAGGGAAGCACTCTGTCTTGGTGTCATGGAGGGAAGCACTCTGTCTTGGTGTCATGGAGGGAAGCACTCTGTCTTGGTGTCATGGAGGGAAGCACTCTGTCTTGGTGTCATGGAGGGAAGCACTCTGTCTTGGTGTCATGGAGGGAAGCACTCTGTCTTGGTGTCATGGAGGGAAGCACTCTGTCTTGGTGTCATGGAGGGAAGCACTCTGTGTTGGTGTCATGGAGGGAAGCACTCTGTGTTGGTGTCATGGGGGGAATCACGCGTGCGGACAGGAACTGGACAAGTCAAATATAATAAGTGGTTAAGAAATAACAAAGAGAAACAATCAATTTGTTTTTTGATACAATCTTGGAACGAGCTGAATGTGGCCCGCGGGCCGTAGTTTGGAGATCGCTGCCTTAGACCATGCGGCGTAATAGCGCTGCTGTAACCCTCCTCGGTGGCGCAGTTAGCTAACGCGCTAGTCGTGTTGAGCTCGACTGCCGAGGACGGGGAGATCGAGGTTCGAATCTCGGTCGGGTGAACTGGGGGGGGTTTTTCCTAAATGGTTTTCCACTCTCCCTCAATGCAAATGCGGGTTCACTTCTTCTATATTCAACTTTCCCGATCCCTAACCCATTATTGTAATTAATACTTAAGCGTATAACCCGAACGGGTAGTAAGACGCGGTTCTAAATAATAATAATAATAGCGCTGTAGAGGTCATGTCATCTTACAACTCCTATAAGACACTTTTTTTCACGACTGAAAAGTGTTTCAACGCATTCCTCCCATTATGATCATCGGTTTTTACACGCCCAATATTTTGATCAATCTTAAAAAGCCCGTTGACTATTATTCCTCATGAGTTTCTTTCTCTTACCTGTTATATACTTCTCCTCCATTCCACCATCCTATCACTTTCGCGAAGAAGATGAGAAAAAAAGAGTAAATTAATTCCAAGGTTGTGTGGAGGAGGAAGGGTGCATAAAATTGGTGAAAGGGGGCGGGGGGAGATCGATGCGGGGGCGGTGACCTTGAAAGCGGTCCATGACCACGTAATAGTGGGGGAGACACAGAGGGGGGTCTCTTTTTCAAGACCAGGCTGGAAGGCGGGGCCATCTCTTATTAGAGGTCAAATGCTCTCTGGAACACTTTGCCTGCTTCGCAAGGTGCACAGCACAGGGGTACAGTCGCTTCAAATATCAACGTTGCTATATGTTTTTTGTCGCCTTTTTTACTACACTACACTCATATGTTCTAGCTATGTTAGTGTATTAAGAAAGGTTGAATTCAGAGGTAGTGTAACCACATTTGCATTGAAGAAGAGTGGAATACCATTTAGAGAAAATCACCCTCAGCACACACGACCGAGATTTGAACCCCGATCTCTCCGTTATCGACAGTCCAGTCTATTGTGAGAGTGACGCCTTAGACGATTCGACCACCGAGGTGGGTTATCATTATAAGGTCATCAATCTTGCAGTTGGTTTGTTGCAGCTATCCACATTTGGCTAACTTGGGCCAATATAAAGGTTATATTTGTAGGAAGTGTACCTGCATTTGCGTGGAGGGAGAGTGGAAAACCATTTAGGGGAAAACCCTCCTTACACGCGACTGATACTCAAACCTAGGTCTCCCCGTCGTCGGCAGTCTAGTCTACTGTGGGAGTAGCGCGTTAGACCTTGCGGACACCGAAGCGGATTTTAAGAACTGTTGATATTACTATTAGTAGAGAAATTAAAACTAAACGTATCTATTGTAGAAATGTTTTATTTATTTTGCCCCATATAATATTATCATTATTATTATTATCTTTATTTACAGGGTGAAATTAAGGCATAAGCCTTATCTTACATTTAACCATATCTTAAGTTAACATTACACTGCATTCATCAATTATAAACATTAAATAAAACACGTCAGACAAGGATTTGAGGAGAACATACACATGAACATAAACCTGGGCCAAATTCTTTACATCTTTGTACCTTCTTCTACCAACATCGTCAGCTATCTGATTCATTTATTTCAAACGTCCTTCTACTTTGCTGCACACCCTTCCAAAGGTTGCCCCGGTACGCGACTGACCAATCATTTATAGGCTTTGCTCTCTAGTTAGATCTTTATAGAAGAAACTTTTAGAAATATACAAACAAAAAATCTTTAGCACCACGTCTTACTACCCGTTCGGATTATACGCTTATGTACTAATTACGTTTATGGTTTTAAGAATTAGAAAGGTTACATTTAGAAGAAGTGTACCCACATTTGCGTGGAGGAAGATTGGGAATCCGATTTGGAGAAAACTCCTTCAGTACACCCGAACGGGACTCAAACCTCGGTCTCCCCCAGACATGGGTAGAGGAGGAATGCCACGCGTACATCCCTTTATTTTACATAGCACCCACTTCATTGGCCGCATGGTCTGCGGCGTCAGTGGCGTGATATATTGAAAACCACTGACGGGAAGATCAACTTATTGAATCTCGGCCGGGTGCCCTTGGAGGGGTGGTAAAGAAGTAAAGGGGGGATTATACGAAGTTTTTCCTACTCTCTTTTCACGTTAATGTGGGTGCACTTCCTATAAAATCTCACTCTAAGGCGTCACTCAAGTGTTAGGCTGGTCTGCTAATGATGAAGATATAGGGGTTTAAAACTCTGTCAGCTCTACTGAGGGTGGTTTTTCCCTGAATAGTTTTCCACCATCCTTCCACGCAAATGCTGGTAGATTACCTATACAATTCTTCCTTCCTCATCCCTACTCCATCAGAGTAGTTGTCATATATTCGTACAACCTGAACAGGTAGTAAGACGCGGTGATGAAATAAAACATATTACCTGCATTCGTGTTCGAAAGGGTAAAGGCGTAGTTTTTGCAATAGACTGGACTGTGGCAGGCGTAAAGGTAAGGGTTCGAATCCCTACCAAGTATAACTAGAGTGGTTCCTCCCCTTAGGGGGGAGAGAATTTAAAAAATAAACTTATCTTTATTTGAAACTTTGAGATATTTGTGGAAAATTTCAACTTTAAAAATAAATTTTGTTGAGTGTATTTCACGAACATTTCATACATACAGGACTCTTCATCAGTACATGACTTACAAACTAACAACTTAATAAGACACACCTGGTATCTTTATATATAAAAAAAATTGCACCGCATTACTACCCAACCGCGCTAACCACATTTAATTACACTATTAGGGTACGGATGGGTAGGGTTGAGTGTATAGGAAATGTAATCGCATTAGCGCGAAGGGAGGGTAAGAAATAATTTAGGATAGACCATCCACACTAGACGGGATTCGCACTCGGACCTCTGCGTTGCCGTCAAACTAAGCCGTACGAGCTTAACGCTTAGTCCGCGTGTCCACCGATGCAGGTGTCATGCTATTTCAGTAAATATCTAGAGCTGGGCGTTTAGTACCAAACCGTGCTGTGTTAGGTTAACTGTTGATATTATCATGTATAGGAAATTAAATTAAATGCATATTTTATTTTTGATCAAAAAAAAAAGTAATTAAAAAAACTGCAAAAAAAAAATTACGGACCTTAAACACGCGTTTCATTCTATCCCCACCTTAAAAATGTTATCCGCAGGTGCTATTGACCCTTTCTCCTGTCTTGTCTGTTAAAATAACCAATAAAACAAGTGATCCGTCTTGAGAATAAATGGTTGTTGAGGTTGAGCTGGTACTGAAGGAGACATTGACTATGTTGCTCCGTCGTGACCTTGACACTAGTCTCTGGGCTAAAGATAGCGTAAATCAACTGGCGGGCGGGTTTCGTGGGTAACGCCTTAAATTTGTTAACGTCCGCCACCCGTGTGACACGACTGTCTGGCTCCTCAACTAACGGCGCAGGGGCTGACGGCGACCTCACACGTCAATGCGAAACTTCAGTGCAAGAGTAGGATATGCTTTGAAATTGTTATTTTAATTTTAATTGTTCTTTTTAAATTAGTCTTAGTAACCAGTAGACAAATTATTTTTGATTTTTTTCAACAATTTTTTTCTATTTGCTAAAATAAATCTTAATGCCAAGAAAAAATTGTATTTTTAATATAGATTTATCTTTTTTTTAAATAAGACCTCTATCGAAACTAAATTAATAATAGTTTTTTTTAATTTAAAGCAAACAAAGACTAGTGGCTATGTTAGCATATTACATATAAAACAACCCTAGGACAGTAGCACCCAAGGGCGTAGAACGGGGAAAGGGTTTGGGTCAGGGGGCCCAGACCCTCTATGGACGTTACCATGGGTGTATATACGTACAAAATCCTTGATTAGCTAAAGATATGGTAACATTTTCTAGTGGAACCCCTCTCGTAAAAAAATAATTTCTCTACGCCCTTGGTAAAGCTTAACACTAAACACTTAATGATAGTTCCAGGAAACATAACAAATCAATAAGTAGGCCTATACAAATACACTCCCTACTTAATTATTATTACTTAAATTTGTCTATCGAACCAGGGTCTTCTAAGACGGTTTTACTATATCAAACAACCTAACCTCAGGTAATGCATAAATCAAACATATATATATATATATATATATAAAATACTTCTTACTAAATATCCTATGCCTAAGAATTTAATCAAACTAATAACTGAAAATTGAAAAATGACACCTGGACACGGGAATTGAACCTGTGACCTCTGGCTTAGTACGCCAATGCTCTAACCACTGAGCTACTAAGCCAGAGGTCCCGAGTTTGATTCCCGTGTCCAGGTGTCAGTTTTCAATTTTCAGAATATGATATCTAGATGGAGTAATTTCCCACTAATAAGCATAAATAATAGTTCTGGCTATTAATTCTCAAACTAATAACGTAGAAAGGAGTAATGCGGAATTTAGAGGGATTTTACCCGCATTGCGTGAAGGGAGAGTGAAACATAAGTTAGGAAAGAACATCCTCAACACCAGTGGTCTCGTAGTCTAAGACGTCACTCACAATATACCTGGGACTGTCGACGACAGGGAGATCGGAGTTACAAACCTAGCCGGGGTGTGAAGGGGGTGATTCATGGCTAAATTATTTCCCACTCTTTTTTCTATGAAAATGAGGGTACATATCTACTATTATTGTTCCTATCTATAACTTTAGTGTAAAATATATTGATAGTCCAAATTGGTAGTAAGCCGCGGTACCAAAAAAAACCCAGCCTTGTTTGGATAAATAATAACAATACAGTGTGTACTAGTGTAACATATACTGTTAAGTCTTCAGCATTGGTATCGGGGGGAGGGGGGGATACACGAAAACATCTTGGGGTACTTAAAATGTTCAAAATATTTAAATAAATTGGGCATGTTGAGAGGATGAGTATGGACCTAGTGACGAAACAAATATATGAAGGTAGAGTGTGTGAATCAAAAGGAAGGATTAGGCCATGTAAGACGTGTTTAAATGTGTGTTAGACGAGTGTGTGAAAAAAAGAGAAACATTAAGAGTTTTAAGAATAAAAGAGCATGTAAGACTCGTTGTATGGATGTTGTTGAAGCGAAGGAAGTATGCAAGGATAGGGAAGTGTGGAGAAAGTTAGTGAGGATGGATCAAGTACGGAGTTGTTTTTTGAGATATAAGCACAGTTTGTTGCCTACCCTGTAAGGGAACGTTGTTATTAGGTATATTATATATAATGACTAGATAATTTAAAACTTACTATTTTTGATGTAATTTATTTTAGGTATAACTTGAACTATTGCCGTTTCAACAGCTTTGTAGGTACAAGGTTGAAGATAAATGATATCTGGTCGTACGCAAACAAAAAAGGGAGAATTAATACCACTGGTTTACAGAAATGTACCCGGTAGAAAGAAGCAGAGCAGTACCCAGAAATGTTTTAAAGGGAAGGGGGATGGGCGTAGGAAGGGATTCTACCTGCTGAGGCTCGTGGCCATTCACACCCTCTCCCTCCCTCCCCAGCAGGACTCCCTTTGAAGGAGTTTTAAAGTGTTTTTTTTAAAGCATAATAATTAAGGTGTTATGAATTTGAAATACTCTAATAGGTATTAAGTAGGGATACATAAAATATGTTATATTATTAATAAGTATTTCGGGAAAGATTTTAAAAGCCTAAAATACCATCCACCTGGTACAACTCTGGGCAAAAGACAATGTCCAAATGAAAATATAATGCGCGAAATTTTAAAAGTGAGTCTGCGCATTTGTTTTTTCTTGGGGCAACGTGTCAGTTGATTTTTTTACATAACACTTAATATCTTCGCTTGGTTTATACTTATTACACTTATGTGCTAGGGATGAATCTTGAGGAAATGTACCCGCATTTGCGTGGAGATAGAATAGAAAATCATTTAGAAAAAACTCCCTCAGTACACCCGTACGGGATTCGAACCCTAAGCTTCCCACACAGTATATTGTGAAAGTGACGCCTTAAACCACACAACCACCGAAGTGGGCTTAGCTTTAGTTTATCTGTATTATTTTATCATATTTTTTAAAAAAATATGACGTGTTGAAATGTGACTTTCTCCCGTCTAACACTTCCAAAAGACAGACCCGTAGTTTCACCCACACTTCCTTCCTGACCTTCTCAGAGCAAGAGTGACCCAACACACACTCATGATTGTGGCGCTCTCATTCCAAGGCAAACAAAAGCGATATCGTCACGTTCGTGTACGTCATGGAATGTACAGTCTTTGAACAAATACAACTTGATACGTTTAACAAGTTTAATAATATTATTTATTAGTTTTAAAATAACATCAATAATTAGGATTGCCAATTTTTTTTTTACAAATCTGAATAAAAGACATTCACCAAAGGTGCAGCCAGAATATTAAATATTTTCCGTTTGTTTCATGCTTGTAAAATTTTACTTTCGTTGTTAAATATTCATAATATGAGTGTTCACAAGCATGTATTTTGTCTGGTGCAAGGTCTCTTTAAGGCCCTTGGCCCTGTCGAGTGCAAGTCTAAAACCTATTTTGTGGGATGGTTGGCGGGAGGGTGAAAGGCGTGGCGTGGCTTCACAACCGACCAAAGTATCCTTCCGCGCCAACAAGAACAGCTGGATCACGGAAACTGTAGATGGCGCTAGCTACCGGACAGGTCTTACGGAAAGATCATACGTTTGGAAATATCAGTTTTCTCGAGAACGACTGAAATTTTTATGTTAATATTTTCAACACCCCTTCTAAGATAATGTATCGATGTTTACTAATTGTTACATTTTCTTACTTTTTGTTATGAAGCCGGCAGTTTTCTATTGAAAAATGTCAATTTTATCGATATTTGATCACTGTTAAAATTAAAGAGGAAGTGTGTATATAAAAAGTATAACTTAATCAACATGCTTCTATTCTTGGACAAACCGTTTTCGAAAAGAAAATTGCAAAACAATAAAAATTCTAGAAGATAACCGTTTGTTCCCATGGCTCTGCATTTCCGCGCCAAATGAGAAAGGACAATCGCCTTAAGTCTAAAAAAAAGTTTGAGAACCTAAGTTTTCGGCCTTGTGGTCACCGAAAAAAAAAGTAGGTACATACTATCCTCGAATTCTATGGAGCCACGAACAAATTACTGAGACTCCACTAAGAAAAAATGTTTGCTACTTGCTAGATAGGTTTTGTGTTACAACATAAGACGCGACATGAGATTCCTCCAAATCTGTAAAGACACGTTACAAATTATCTCTCTCTTTCTTGAGTGTTTGTTCGTGGTATCATATAGTTTAGTTGTGTAATTTGCTCATCTAAGATTATACTTATCTACGACAACTGTTTCTGGTTGTACATACGTGGACATAAAAATTAGGAGATCACTGTTCGAAACTTATTCTACAGAGCAAATAGCCAGAGCTATGATAATGGTAATTATTTCAGTTAGATATAATATTCTGAAAATTGAAAAATGACACCTGGACACGGGAATCGAACCCGGGACCTTTGGCTTAGTACGCTAATGCTCTAACCACTGAGCTATTCAGGATTCGTCCCGTGCCCAGGGTCATTCTCCACTCATATTTTAAGGCAGAGCCTATGATGGACTTAGCGGAAATCGTCAGCTACAATTATGTGATTATATTAATATCACAAGCCATCAGATAACATCTTGGATAAGATCCTGGATAGCTCAGTGGTTAGAGCATTGGCGTACTAAGCCAAAGGTCCCGGGTTCGATTCCCGTGTCCAGGTGTCATTTTTACAATTTTCAGAATATAATATCTAACTGAAGTAATTACCATTATCATAGCTCTGGCTATTTATTCTTAATATATATGCATTCCCTTACAATTATAATAATTGTACATATGGCAATAAGCCAACTACCGAGTCGCAGATGGCTGCGTTATCTGATGGTTCGTGATATTAAAAAATCACATAATTGTAGCTGACGATTTCCGCAAAGTCCATCATAGACTCTGCCTTAAAATATGAGTGGAGAATGACCCTGGGCACGGGATGAATCCTGGATAGCTCAGTGGTTAGAGCATTGGCGTACTAAGCCAAAGGTCCCGGGTTCGATTCCCGTGTACAAGTGTCATTTTTCAATTTTCAGAATATGTTATTCTAAAGGTTTGGAGAATGGTAAGGTAGTTCTTAAAGGTAGGGTGTTCGCATTATTTTGTAAAGAGTATGGGGAAAAACCCACAGAGATTGATTGCATGTAGGGCCCAGAAGCAGAACAAATTAGACGTATCTTGGTACGATTGTATGTATTATACTTTAGAAAGTGGTGGAGTTGAGAATTGTAAAACTGTTTTATCATAATTTAAAAGAAAGAAAAAGACCGAAAAGTTTTAATTCCAAAATAAAAATAAACTATTTAAATGATCTGAATTTAGATGTTGTCAAATCTAGAAAATCGTACGGTTGCTTCGCTTAGCGAGAATGTATCAATCGCTGTTTACCACACGGCTTAAAATACAATGACTGTGTCCTTTTCCGGAACTAATTCTTTACTATATTAAAGTTTATACTCCCTTTCACCCTTTGCTTACAAGCATCCGTTGTCATGTCATTATGAAAGAGGGGTAAGAAAACTACGAAACTTCTTATCTCAAGGTAAAGAGGAAAGCTCGCTGCTAGTTTTCAAATATCTTAACATTTTCTCTTGTGAGTCTATCAATAAATAAATCTAGAGCTCTTTTTCATCAAGACTAGTCTCAGAGCTCCACAAATATGATTAAAAAGTCGTTTAAAATAAACTAATGTCACATTTTATCACACATTATTTCTATTAATAAGTTGTAATCTCTCTACTTTATTTTAGTGTGAACCAAATTTTGGAATAACGAATCGTAGAATTAAATATTGTGTTAGAGCTAAACGTATGCGCGGCGATTTCTCGCTTACCGGCCTTGTACACTGATATATTTGTCAAATTTAGAATGAAATAATAGTCACATCAACTAATGTTGAAAAACCTTGATAATCTCAAGACAAGGTTTTTTTTTTAAATTGTGACAACATTTTATTGGCAAAATGCAAAGTTTTTGAAAATAATGTTCTATATCAGATATCAGCTATATGGTTGATCACGTGGCTATTTTCAGTAAATCACGTAGTAAAATTATCATCATTAAAAGTCGATATTATAGTATTTTAAAATCGTAAATATAATATCAAGTACTTTCAAATAATATTTGAGTGTGAACAAAAAATAACCTTGATCTGTCATTGATAATGTTACAAAAAAATGAAATAGTTTAATGTAAAATATATATATAAATTCTATGTGTCTATACATTTTTTTCTAGAAGGGTGTGAAAGTAAGTGTTTCAGGAAGGTTAATTTTAAGGTGGGTATGTAGGGGACGCGAGAAAAGATCAGTTTTTGGCAGTTTTTATAGCAAAACTTTATTTTTTGCCCAAATAAATCAAATATTTCTCCAGTAGAAACACATAGTTTAATCTTCTTCACACGGTGATATCAACAGTTGTTGAATATCTGTCGAGGGTGTCCAGGAATTTAATGACAACTTTTTCTCTTAATTTAAAAAGTTTCTCATCTAACGCCGCTATGCCCATGATAGATATTCAACAACTGTTGATATCACATGAAGAAAATTAAACTCTTATGTTTACACTGAATAAATATTTGATTTATTTTGACCCAAAAAAGTTTTGATACAAAAACTGCAAAAACATTTGCCTTTTCTCGCGTCCCCTAAATCCCCAACTTTGGGACTAGAATATGTAAATAGGCAAATTAATAAAATAAGCAAGAGTAGAGTAAAGAAACTATGGGTGATAGTGGGACTTTTAGACAAGTTTATAAATCTATCGAGATCTAAAAAGATTGTCGATCACTGGTCTATACAGATTGCGATTCTGTGTTTATTTATCGTGGACTGTACAAACCCTTTATCTCTTTTAAATTGTAGTACTCTGTATGGTTTGATCTGTGTGGGGAATCTTATCTCCGAGTACAAGCCGATACTCGCAAAACAAACAAGTGAGGAACGGGGGCAGATTTATGGGCCTTTAGGTCTGACGCGAAGCTTCCATTTGGGGGGACCTACCAGTGGCGTGGCGTGCAGTGCTGCCAGGGCAGGCAGAGTCTGTTAAATATTTACACTCCGTCTACCCTGAACAGTGCTATTATTATTATTATTATTATTATTAGCACCACGTCTTACTACCCGTTCGGGTATACGCATTTACGCTAATGTGTAATGTGTAGGGTGATTGTGAGATGAAATGGAGGACCTACAGTTTAACGTGGGATCCGAACCACGGTGGAGGCAACCACGGTGGAGGCCTGGCATTCCTCACATTCACAAGTTGTGATTGATACACGTCTTGTCAGAGGTGAAGGAAGGGTTTGGCAATCGGATAAATCTGTGCCGGGACCGAGGATAGAACCCCCGGCACAGAAGTCTAACACCTTACCCCTAGACCACCAGGTCACCCTGAATTAGTTAGTCTTACCTTGACCGATTATACTATGACCCTATCTTATAAGATATACCATAGTGGCGGGATAATGCAAGGTAAGGTAGAGAATAAACAAAAGGTATATATTTATATACACAAACTCATTTTCAAGGATGTTTCAATTTAAATAAAGTAATTCTTTTTAAACGTGGTTACAGCAGAAAATTCAAAGATAAATGAATAGGGGATCTTGTTTTTGTGAATTTTTAAGATTCAGAACTGTCATTTCCCATATGAAATGCTTGAGTCCGAGGATAATTTCTTAAAAAAAATATCGGGAGACCCTTAACAGAAGTGCATTGTGGGAAAGCAGGAATTTTTTTTTAGTATTGACCAAAGTGATGACGTATTGGTATTTGTATTTATGTAATATATATTCTGTATGTGTATTATGTATGCACTTACATATCGTGTTTGTATATTACATTTAAGCAATTTTTTTTGTCTTAAACACAGATGTTTTCAATTTTTACGAAAAAAATAAATCTATCTAGACTAAAATAAATAAAATGTTGGCTTCATTAGAAACATTTGGTTAATTTTTCTACACATAGCTATCGCAAAAGTTCTGGAATATTGGTCGTGATCATTGAGTTATTTGACCTGGATTTTTCTAAACTAAAAAAAAGTTACTTTTCAAATGTCGCAATGACCTTGACAAATATTCAAGAACTGGGGTTTTTTTAGCACCGCGTCTTACTACCTGTTCGGGTTATACGCTTATATACTAATTACGCTAATGGTTTTAGGGATTTTGAAGGTTATAGTTATAATAAGTGTACCTGCATTTGTGTGGAGGGAGAGGGGAAAGCTATTTTGGAAAAACAACCTTCAGTACATGCGGTTGATACTCGAACCTCGATCTACCCATCATCGGCAGTCTAGTCTACTGTGAGAATAGCGCGTTAGACCATGCTGAAGCTGATTTTAAAAACGGTTGATATTACCATCAGTAGAAAAATTAAAACTAAACTTATTCATTGAAGCAATATTGTATTTATTTTTGGCCCAAAAAATATTGGTTGTCTAATAAAATGAGAAAATACGCTCCTGAACCAGCGTCCCTTTCTACCTCACCTTAAAGCTGGAGGCGATGATAGCGGAGTTACTCTATAAACATTGTACGTGAAATAAAAAAGAGTTCCTCTTGTCATAAACCACGACATGAAGTGCTTTGTTGAAAGGTTAGTGCTAGGTTACGACAGCGTAGGAATACACGTGTGGAGAGCGCTTCCACGGAACTTTATGTAAAGGCCGCGCATTACACGTATCATGTTCCAGAGCCGCAAGATCAGTACGCTTAAAAGAAAGCTGGCATCGCAAATATCAAACTAGTTTGATATTTTCTGGTCGGAATACTGCTTTCTGCGGCATGTAAATAAGTATTTTGCGCTTCCAATTTTTGGAATGTTGTACCATAGAGAAATGTATATGGTTGTACTGTGCATGCGTTAGCCTGGTCGAGACAAAGATACCAGTGGATCGCCATTTTCTAACAAGTTTCCTTCGTGTTTTGAAACTATTCACAGGCGTGTGTTTACATTTTCCACGGTGTATTTCGGTATATTATGACAGACATAAGATACTACAGCAAACAGTTTTTGAAAAAAATTGGTTGAACTGTACCAAACAATGTCATGTTTGTGGAAAGTTGAAGGTGAAGAATACCTGGATTCTTTGAGGAAAGAGAAGGCTTTGGAGGAACTGGTAGCAAAATTTCAAGAGGTCGACCAAAAACACAACGAGAGGATCAGTAACCAAGAAAATGAACTAATTACGAGCCTTCCGCAGGAATGGACGATAAAATACCTCACCTTCCACTCAGCTGCAAGATGATCATTTATCAGTAAGCAGCTTCTTGTGTGTAAGAGGTATCCCAGATTTGTCAGCTCACATCGCTGCAAAACGACGTCAGAAAGCATCGTTACAACCTGCTACAAGAATTGAGGTCTTTAAGAGCGTGCATCACATGCCAATCAACTCTGTGATACAGCCGGCTCGAAATATTAAATTTACACGAAAATTATTGCACGTGGATCAGTCTTTATTAAACATTAATGGGGATAAGGAGTTAATAGAAGTCCCTAATACTCAACATTGTTGAATTATTAAATTATATTTGGATGGAAACTGAATTGAAAGGCCGTTTTTGACCATTTTAGAATGGTTTCACAGATAAGCACTGTGCACAAATCTTCATTCTGTCATAATAGGAACATACTGTAGTTATTAACAAGAAACTCTGTCTCTTTGTCCCCCATCGCCACCGCGGAAAATTTCGAATAATCATTCGTTCGAATATGAATGCACTGCACACATTTCTGGAATATCATAGGTATTTTCTTTCCCCTTTTAAGCCCATAACTGGAGCGAGCCGACAGCTGAGCTATGATGAATGCTCTAAAGAGCGTAGAAGAGTGTACTATAGATGTACGCATATTGTTGATTAAATATTAATCTAAAATAAACCATTTTACTTATATAAACAAGCTTGAGTCTACTTTGAAGTAAACACATCTAGCTAGTTTTTGGTAAATTTTACAGAGCTCCAGATATTATATTTTAGATTATATTAACGCTTTTAAATGATAAATGTCAAGTATTTTGACAATAGCTCACAAACTATTTGTTTTATAAAAATATGTTTCAAATAAAAGAGTTTTATTTTTAGATAGTACAGCAACATTACAACGATAAGCTATTTCGTATCTCAAATAGTTGCAGAGAAATGATCAAAATGTATATTTCCTCTTATGTAATATACCCTTAAAGTAATTTTCATGGAGAAAAAGAGCTGCCAATTTGTTTGTAAAGTTAAACGGTGTCTATATAAAAAATTTAATCAAAATTGATAATGCATATTTTGAGAAAATCTATTTTCTCTCTCTTTTATCTCTTCAGTAAACTACCCTTAATTCTAGGGTTGGATATCGAATTTTTAAAAAAAACTGCTCGGGGGAACTTTATGAAAGCACTAGATACCAAGTTTTGGCCTAAAATGGTTTCAGCTCTAGACCATGATAGAGATGGAATCACAATAAAAACCTTTTTCGGTTTCAGAGGGTTCATGAAAGATCAACATTTATCAAAATCTTGAGTTCAGTTTTGGCTGATCACAATACTTCTTTCTCCTCGGGGTTGAGAGAAAGTAAAAACACTGGTTAAAAGAAACTCGTTATTTCATTCCCCGCTCCATGAATACCGTTAAAAGTTCTACGATTTGGGTCACCCCTGTTCTGGATTCCACCTGTTTCCCACCCTAACTGAGGCGCCCCTCCCCTTCACGGCTCTTTCACCAATCAGCTGAGCGGTCGGTGGTTCACACACTGACTGGTGGTTTCATCTGGGTACAGTCCTGACACGCTGAAAATAGATCCCCCTTACCTCAGAATTATGTCTCATTACAAGAGATATTTATATAAGAATTTGACGTAAGACTTTAAAGCAGGGGCTCCCAAAATGTGGGTTGCCGAAAGTTTTTTTAAAATGTTAAGATTTTGTAACTATTGTTAAAATGGAAAATCATAAAAAAATTGAGGAAATAAAAAAATCACTTAAGTTTGTCGTTCTAAAAATTGGTTTGTGATTCTGAAATGTTTGGGCAGCACTTTAAAAGTTATTATAAGGCACGACTGTTAAATTAACTTCACAGCAATCATGAACTTGCTGTGATATTAATATTATTATTATTTTAGCCACCGCGTCTCACTACCAGTTCGGCTTATTTATTACCTATATTTTCTCGGAGAGAGAATGAAAAGCCATTTAGAATTTTTAAAAAAACACTCCCAGTACACCTGACAGGGATTCGAATTCCAATCCCTCCGATCCAGTCAATTGTGAGCGTGACACCCTAGACCGTTCGACCACCGAAGGACTGTTTAAGGTGGGAATATAGGGAACTTCCCCTTAGGTCAGTTTTTATTGTAAAACTTTTTTATTTTGGCAAAATAAATCAAATATTGATGCAGTAGAAACATAAGAGTTTTATTTTCTTCACTTGGTGATATCAACAGTTGTTGAATATCTGTCATGAACATAGTGTTTGCTGTCATTAAATTCCAGGACACCTTTCAACAGATATTCAACAACTGTTGATATCATCATGTGAAGAAAATTAAACTCTTATATTTCTACTGGAGAAATATCTGATTTATTTTGGTCAATAAAATGTTTTACTATAAATACTGTAAGAACAATGACCTTAACTCGCGTCCCCTACGCTCCCACTTTAACCGTGTGACCAATCCTGTGTCTGGGGTACGAGAACATCGGTATGTTCCCACTTGCCGCCTTTCCCACCCCCTCACCCCTCACGACGACACTGTCAGCGAACCTCCCAGAGTAACCTATATATGTGTGTGTGTGTAGTGTGGGACCCTGCTGTGCCCATATGTGATGGGAGTACATGTAGTGTTTGGCTCCTCCATGATATTTCCCAGTGTGTGTGTGGGGAGAGGGGGGGGGGAGACAGTTCCTAGAACTAATTCATTCATAACATTACCACAGTAGAGGGATAATGGTGGTTGGACGGGAAAGTGAAAGGGGGGGGAGGGTGTTTTCTAGATGACATTCACGACCGAGAGGAAAAGGGGGAGGGGGTTTAGAATAGGGTGCAATAGAGTGGGAAGATAAGGCTACAGGGACTGAGAGGGGCTAGGGGGGGAGACAACTTAGTTGTAAAAGTGTGTTTTTAATACAGTCCGATTTTCATAGGAAAGAGCTTTTAAAACATACAAAACACACTTGTTTTGTGGTCAACAACAATAACGTTTTGATATATATATTTATTACACCCATTATGTTTCCAGCCTGTGGTCAGTTTTTTATTCAAGCCATATATTTTCCACTACCGGCTGGCTAGGTCTGTCGTAGCTTCATATGCCTTACAAGCTAACTTAAGACTAGGTACAGGTACAACATTCAGTCCCCGGTCGTTAATTTATATCATTGTGAAAGGGTAAACCCACATTTTTACCAATGATACATTTTTCGGCCATGTCAGGAATCGAACACGGGACCTTTAACTCAGTAGACAGATACACTACTGACTGAGCTAAGATGTCGGAAATATATATATATATATATACATATATCATCACCGCTTATTACTTCCTTTCTGTTCAGGTTATACGCAAATATGATAATTACTTTAATGAGATGAGATAGAGATGAGGAAGGTTGCATTTTAGAGGTAATATACCAGCAATATAGCCTTTTATCTCGTTTCTAATACGGGGTATTTAACTCATCTATATGTAACCTCCTCTACTCTCCAGTATCATCATCCCTTTTGGGAACAAATCCTATATCTATATATTAAAAAAAACAAAGCAAAATGTTATTAATTGTGTCCGCGTAAAGATTTGTCTGTATTTTATTAAAAGGAACTTTTTATGACAGTTGGTCAGTGACTATCTTCTCAAACACAGCATTTTTTTTTTTAATTTTTTGCAGACCAGGGTCATGACAGAGGCATTATGTTTGGAAGGAAAATGGAAGGTTAAAAAAGAGAGAGAGAAATAAAGAAACGCAGTCTATTTGTAATAAAATTGGCGAGTACCTGCTGGCGCCTAGGTTCCATTCACTCCCTGACAGGTCAAAGTTGACACCTTTGATAGAAGAATACCACATACTCTCCTTGGAACCTAATATCTAGGGCGTCCTTCTTTTGTCGCTTAACGCTGGTGGTTTGAAGATGAATCTGAATGGTCTCGTTTATATTTTAGCGTACCATCACGTGATATATGGGACAGGTAAGGTCTTGGTGTGTTTTTTTATACATCGGACTTTAATTGAAACCTGGGAATTAAATATAATCGGTTAAATTATCTATACTGGTAGACTGGTATACTGGTCTCGTGTTGATTGTATCACGTGGTATGTAGCCTAGAGATGAATTACACGTTTTTCGCGTACGTTGAAAATCTTGAATAACCTTCCTGGGGTGGGGGTGGGGGGTGAGTAATTAACAACGATTTCTCAACATCAAGTCTTCAGAATTTCCTATCACTGATTGCTGTGGAACTATGACAGGATTTTCAGGGTGATTATGTGGGAAAGAAATGTTTTTTCCGCTGGAAAAGGCAGAGTTAATGGAACTAAGTATTGATAGACATATCCTTAGTACCTGAGTACTGTAAATAACTGGATGATTGATTTTATAATGCCTAAACGTACTACTTGAATGGTTAGTAATATGTGGTGGTAAAAAAAAAAGTTTATTGTCTTAATAACATCAGAAGATACTGTGCTAAGACTCCATTCAACCGCTCCCCCTCATATTTCACTCTTCCTACCCCACCACTCCCCCCCCTTTTCCCTCATCCGACTCTTCTAAACCCAGGCAAGTCATTCATCTTCTCAGACTGTTGATGCTTTTGTACCTTTTCCTCCCCCACCCCCCACCCCCTCCCTCAGGCTCTTTTAGAAGCGATTCTGGGTCCTGTCTCAAGATTCCGCCGTCCTCCACAATTATTCTTTGTCTCATAACTTCTCTTTACAGATTCTATTACTCCCCCTTTACCCCCTCCCCCGCTTCTTTTCCAACTATATTTTTTTTTTCCTAATTTACATCAGAATTAAAGAATGTATTTCTATTTGCGGTTTACATTTTTCTTCACCAATGTATCACTGTTGTTGTTTATTTTTATTCTCCCGTTTTGCAATCTTTTACGTCTTGATAAACAAGTGATTTACATTTTTTTTAAATTGTGTACATTTTTTATTGTTTTATTTTAATCACAAGTATATTGGTTGAAAGATATTTACCAGATTAATAAATACTAACTAGCGTTGATGGTACTTGACGTATAAATATATGAAACTTGGTTTAATAATTTTGTCAAAAAGGTTTATTCAAATTTGATTGTAGTTTACATGAGATTATTTAACTTTATAGCTATTAAATGACTTAGCCAAAATATTTTCAAAAAATATGATTCTATTAAGAAGAACTAAGACTACCCTGATTTTATTTTAGTTTGTTATAGTAGAAATGAAATAAGATAGTTCTATTCATACGTCAAGTCAAGTGAGCTGTAGCTATTGTTTTTTATAGATATTAACAAAAGATATAACATAACACTAATAAAATGGAAAAATGTTATCAATGTTTACCTTTAAAAATATGTTTTTATTTTCTAAAATTTCCAAATTTACTTTCGTAAGAAAAGCAAATTATTGATTACTTTTGCAGTGTGTTAAAATATACACGATTATTATTCCATTTCCCTTTGGATGAAAAGAAAAAAGAAGTGAATTTTTAAATGATATATCAAGGACTTCAAATTCCTTTTAGTCATCATTTTGTCTGTTTGTTTTGGTTTTACGTTTCACAACATTATCTAAAAACTAAACTAAAAAACTACAAGCTAAAAAAAAACACCAAAATGACACCAAAACCACACACACCCGGGAAATATTTTGGACCACGTTTTGATTAACCACATGTGTACAATCTCCCGACAGTCCCATTTTTCCCTTCACCATAACACAAATAAATAATTTATCCCTTCCCTTAGCCACAGACTTTTTACCCATGTTCTCTCCCCTCTCTTTTATTTCCTGTCCTTTTTCAACTTTTCCGTCTATCCCCCTCCCCCACCAATGTCCCACGCAAGTCTCTACCCTTGTCCTATCTTTCGTGCTACGTTCTTGTTCTATTTTACTTCACCATCATGTTCCTCTTTCTCTTTCAATATTTTGTTGTATCTTCTTGTTTATTCCTTATTCCTTATCTTCCCCCTTACCTCTCATGTATATTGGTAACTATTTCCTTAAAATATACCTTTTTTTTAATACCGCGTCTTACCACCCGTTCGGTTTGTACGCCTATGTACCAATTGCGTTAATGTGTTAGAGATGAGGTTATAATTTAGAAAAAATGTACCCGCATTTGCGTGAAGAGCGTGGAAAACTATTTAATGAAAAAACACCTTCAGTACGCCCTACCTTGAATTCGAACTATGATCTCCCCGTCATCGGAAGTCCAGTCAATCGCGAGACTGATGCCTTGAATACCATTCGAACACCGAATTGGGGTTGTCTGTTTTAAAATCAATCTAGTTTGTAAATAGTGTGCTGATAAAATTAGTCATTTAAGAGAGAGCACATTAAATAGCTTGATTTAAATAAATACATTTAGTGATAAATATGACTATAATTTGTCTTTACAATGTGACCCGCCTCGGTGGCATAGTTGGCTAACGCGCTAGTCGTGTTGAGCTCTACCGCCGAGGATGGGGAGATCGAGGTTCGAATCTCGGTTGGGTGAACTGGGGGTGGTTTTTACTAAATGGTTTTCCACTCTCCCTCCACGCAAATGCGGGTTCACTTCTCTTAATTTAACCCTCCCAATTCCTAATCCATTAGCGTAATTAGTACTTAAGCGTATAACCCGAACGGGTAGTAAGACGCGGTGCTAATTATTATTATTATTATTATTACTTTACAATGTGACTATTTAAAAAAATAAAGTTAATTATTATTGATAATGATTTTAATCGTCTAACATCCTGGTAACCTTTGCTCGCCGCCAATGGATATTCTTTTTCTTCTGTGAAACTGTTCTGAGATAGGTATCAACTGGACATCTTCCATTTTCCTCCGTCCTGAGCATCTTCTTTCTCATCCTTTCCTAGTTTCTTCCTTTCTTGATATCTGTTAGCATTCCAAACCTTCTTCTTCCTCTTTTCTCTCTTTC